>JAHZNE010006448.1:0-12556 GCA_027744055.1 Callyntrura sp. NNG-2020
AAGGTTACTAATTTTAGTGTGTGCGCTCAACAATCCGCTGCGTTTTACAGCAGAGGTATGCCAACTTGAAGGTGAATTAGCTTGAAGATGTAGGGAGTGATTTAGTACAGTGGTGATAGTATCGAAAATCGTTTAAGAGGTTCGAGCGTATCAGTTCCGCTTATTGTGAATGTGATGCATAGGCTGGTCTTCTTTTTCACACTTCACCTGGCGGATATGAATAATAATGACTTGATCCAATATTGTCTATCTATATGTATTTAGAATTGGATACCACTGAAAGCCAGAGTCAGAATTATTTTCATGAAACAATCAGGTCGCTGTATTGGGCCGGCTTGTGTACTTAATACAAAAATAAAAGCTCATTTGCAACTTTGATCATCAAGATTCGAGGAGTGGTGCATGTAATAACGCTTTGTTACTGACATTTCGGCAATTTCTGATGCAGCTGCAGCCTGCAACCATAGCCAACAACTGCAGTAAAAGTTGAAAGTGAAGTGGTTAGTGCTCGTTGTTGGTTTGCGTGAAAAATGCAATTTGTATTTGGTTAAAAGTTTTTAATGAAGTTTCTAACAACAAATACCAACGCCGTACATTCCAGTTACTGTAAATTTTATTGGTAAGAAAATTTTAAAATGTAAAAACTGCTTGTAAACTTATGTATATAGCAAAAATATTTCCTTGACTTGACTGTCATTTCAATGCAGTCATTAACTCTGTCAGTTAGAGCCCAGCTTGCAAGAAGTTGCCCAAACTGCCAGCCAGGTTTGAATCATCAACAAACGACTAATTACGCGTGTGTAGGTATTAATGCGAAGTGCGTGTTCACTAGTCACTCAATACTCATGATTAATTCATAAACATAAAATAGTCCAGTCCGTGACAAATTATGCAAAAGAGTAAAGTTTCAGGCAACAGCGTTCTTATGTAGGATTCATCCACTGAAAGCTAAAAGCCTACCCTCTATGTATTCTCGCTCATATAGCAGCAGGTAAATTAGGGATGGAAGGTCTACTACTCTACGTAAACTTGTACGAATATTTAATACAATGCAATGTGGCGCTGGGTACAATGGCACCAGCAACTTGTATGACGATCGGAACTTTTCATTTAGCTGATGGTGGGGATTTAAGTAAGACGGTTGACGGTTCGTTCGTAAGCATAAACACAATGCTGGTTGACTATATCGGCAATTATATCCATCCCTGTACAAATAATGTTAAATTTCATGTGTGTACGGATATTGTATATATGCAGTCATGTCATACAATTCAGACTTGTCTCCGTCCAATCCACTAAAGTAAGTCACCATCAGCCAACATACATAAACTTGCATTTGCACTGCTATTTTCCACACCAAAAGAATCAACTATCTCAACTAACTCTCGTTTATTCCAACTTGGTTTCTTCTTATTTTATGAATTTTTGAGGCTTTCCTTTATACGTATATCTTCGCTGAACAAAAGGAAGATGACGGTTGTTCAATCTTTCATTTATGCTTTGCATCATACAAAAGGAGTACGACGAATAAGAAAGAAACAAGGGATGAGAACGCCACTAAAGTCATTCGTGATCGTGGCAAAGTACGTAGTACGTACCACATATTTTGTACTACTTCGCTTCTACGCATTCATTTCTGTTGATTATATGATAGCTTTTAGCTTTTGACGATGATGGGATGATGATAATATGTATTCAGCTCTCATACATGCAGGTAGGCTGTAGGCTGCTGCTAAAAAGTTTGCTCTTCTTGTATGTTTCAATCAAGCAACCAAACTCACAAAAATGTAGAGATCTACTTACCACAGCATCAGCAGCAACAGCAGCAGCGGTTTTTAGGATATTTTTCTGCAGCTATCTTATACAGTCAACAGTATTGTTTGTCGTCGTGTGTGTGGGAGTCTTCCCTCATCATCATCTTCCCTTTGTGATGAAAATAATACAACAATAATTTTTGTCTTTTAAACTTGATGTTGTTGGTGTGGGTGTTGTGATGTGTAATGTAATGAATTTACTTGTACACCGACTGTACACCATTGCAACTTACATCAAACTTAACTGGCTTCTTGATCATTGTGAGGACTGAGGAGGTGCTACAACTTAAAGTAATGTGATATTATTATTATTATTATTATTATTATTGTGATAGGCTAAACTATTTCATTACCACCGTAATACTATACATTTAAGTGAAAAGTTAGTTTTACTAAATATCCCAAAGTTGATTTTGCCTCCCGGTATGACACATATCGAATAAAATTACTACATACCCCACACATACTGCACTGCACATGTAAAAGATATTTCCACACACACGCAGTAATACAAACATTGAAATGGGTGTAATACATGAATTTTAAATTTTTGTAGTTTCTCATGTTTGTGGGACAAGAAAATAATACTTAAAATAATGCAGCTATAAAATTTGGGGTTTAAATTACAGCAGAGCCATTACTCGAAATATTTTTATAATCATTTTTATGCTTAAACGGTATTGTTTTTCATATGGGATTGATCCTCATGTACATGATACTCATATCTCATATCAGTCATCAAGTCGTATTATTATGTTTTCTGTCCGTATGTATGTAACGGTAACTGTTTATGACTTTATGACAGTGAGAATACCACTGTTGTGATACTTGACAGGAAAGGAAAAATGCGAGGAATGCGCTGTCAAAAGTGTAGGATTATAAGAGAAAGAATTTATACAAACTACAAACAAAATCAAGCTTTATCATTTCGAGTTATTCACAGGAATACTAATCTGTATAATTAGAATTATATGAATTATGAATTATACGTACAAAGGGCGAGAACGACATTATTTTAAACAACGTTTTATGCTCTTTTGCCTACCACTACTACCATTAATAATAGTAATAACTCATCTACCTATCAAGATAGTGCAGAAGGCGCCTACGATTCGACAAGGCGTCATCAGCACAGGTTGTCATTTAAAAACAAATTTAGTCGATTTCTGCGAAGTATTACAATATGATGGGATTCTGAATTCAGTGAATACTAGAGGTAACATAAAGGCACAATTTTTCCCTTGCTAAAAAAACTCAAAAACTTAAGTGCTCACCAGGACTCATGATGACGCTTTACACTTAACATGTCACGTGATGATATCCCCACATCGCATCATTCCCACCTCGGTCCCCATTTGTTATTCATTGCATATACATCTACAATCTACTTACAATGTTACAAAGTTACAATGCACGACCGAATACAATAAACAAATACGGCAAAATATTAAAATGTTCATCTTCATACAAGTTGTCGAACAAAAGGATTGAGTATACGATGATAGTATTACCTACACGTACCACTCAAAACTTCAACAAAAACACAACAAGACACGGACTCAGGCAGTCAATCAGCAGTGGTATTTTTATGCACAGACTTTCTTTCAGCTTTTAACATTATTGGATCATCAGGTGCTTTTATTTTTACTACGAGTAGCAAATAAAATTAATGTATTTTCTTTCATGCATTTTTTTATCTTCTCCACAGAGAATAATAATAATATGACTGTAGTATAAAAACATCCAATGATTTGTTTAGATAAGTAAGTTAAGTGTACTATTTTATTTTTTCACTGCAAACTGGTTGCAGGCTAACGATTACATTTTGTGGCCCTTGCACGTAGAAAACTTTTCGGCATAAAACAATCGTGTACGCAAGGGAGAAATTGCATTGTCTTGTTTATTATCCTTACGGTAATCAATTAGTGGTTCAGCCTCTGCTGCTCGATTCGAAACATAAATGTTAATTGACGGCAAATTACTTCTTCTGTCGGTAGGTATGTTTAGAGGGCCTTGAAAAACTCCTCCGAATTAAAACATTTACTGGGCTGTATTTACTGTATGATGGGGATGAAAAAACAGGTCAATATCGCACGAGTTGCATGTATTTAAACATGAAGTCATAAGTGTTTAGGGGTAAACAGTTTGAGGCTGTATTCGTTTAATAGTTGGTAGTCTGAGTTGGCCGTTTTTTTATATGGCGAGATTGAATCAAGCTTTGAAAATAAAAAAACCGCCAGCAGAGCACATGTCAGTGGGGTTGGGATGCATTAAGAATTAGCAAGTCATTCATGTTGCATGTTCTAAGTAAATATACTTACAATTAACAATTGCGTATGTTGACTAATAAAATGTATGTGTGTTTTTTTATTTTTCAGCCAGCATTAACACTGACATTCGCTATTAAGTACAATAAGTGTAAGCTACCGAACTGGAAAAATAATTAATCACGTTGGACATTTGAAACTACAGCCTATACGTTTAAAGATTAAAGAAGGAGGTTGTCCTCAATTATGGAATAGCCTATCCTGCCCATCGACGGCATTGCCATTTTTGGAATGGAAGAAAATGAAGAGAAGGTGTGTTGCATTATTTGAATGTGTAGTACAACTTTACTATACACCTCATAGCATATACGTAACAAGTTTTGCGAACTTTAATAAAAAAGGACGATGATGCTGATGGTGGTGAACGGTCACACACACGTTTAATGTTGACCAATGTTATTAATGTTCTTCTTGTTGAATTCTGCTTTTCGTTAGTCTCTCATTGTGTGTTGAAGAAGAGACAAGCACATGTGAACATGAAGAAAGAATGATTCCTTCATGCGTGTTGTGTTATAACGTGTATTTGTACACATCATTATCATTTGTGTGAAACATTTTAGTATGTCTAATCATTATATTAATTATATTTTGCCATCACAGATTCGTATCGAACGGATTTTGGGCATTTCAGTAACCAGCAATGCTCACTTTGACTGTGATTCCGGACTTGTTGCCTATCCTGCTGGGTTAGTCTTTTACCTTGATTTTCAGCAGTTCATGTTGCAACGCAGTGCTTGTAGTAAGATAACAATAATTGTTTAAAGTAACATATAAACTAATTTTGTATATTTCAGAAATACTGTCGTCCTATTGGACACTGGTAGTGGGACAGTGGTGACACATATTGTTTTGGAGACACGGAAATCAATTAGTGCTCTTCAGCTAAAGAGCAATTCTCTTTTATTCGTAGCCTCGGAAGAATCTAATTTTTTACGTGTTGTAAACTGGCAATCTGGCATTGTTAAGGACATAGCTCCATGTCAAAATGTTGTCTGTGCTGTGAGTATTTAATTTGTTCAGTTCACTAATTCGAAATACACCCAGTAATAATACTTAATTGAATGTGTATGTACAGGCGGTTTCCAGTGTCTTGGGATTGTTGGTTACTGTCGGATCCGATCGAGTTGTATCAGTATGGGATTTTAAAAGCCTCACTGGGGCTCCCAGCAGAAATGGCAATACACCTGCTGGAACTCCAACGGGACAGGCTAATTCCTCCCGTGGTAGGAAGCTAGCATCAAGTTCAGTAGCGTGTAAAGTTTCATGTGTTTCATTCTCTCCAGACGGCAACTTTTTTGTCACTGGTGGTACTCGTCATTTGAAGTTTTGGTACCTTCAGCTAGGAAAAGTAAGCATTATTCAAATTAAGTTGTTTATTCCGAGTATACATTCAGGTAATAAAATAAAATACGCATGATTTTGCTTCAGAACGAATGTGTTTTAACGGGGAGACCAGCTATTCTAGGAAGTGAGCATTCGAATGCAGATTTTAGAGACGTTTCGACTGATGGTAGCACGACTTACGCTGTTGCCAACTTTGATGGGACTGTGTCAGCAACATTGTGCCAATTTGATGAACGACGCTTTCTGGATAAATGGGTTCAGCTTAAGGTAAATTTTAAATTAATGTCTATCCAAATAGTCAAAAAACTGTTATTCCTAATTAAAAATGGGTAGTTCATGGAATTGATCATGCTTCGTTTTAAATGATTTTTTTGTTAATATGTTAACAGACAAAACAAGCTTTTTGCATGTGTATGGACGAAGATTTGATATTCATAGGATGTGCAGAAGGACTAATAAGGTGCTTTAGATCAGGACGACTGGAGTTTATAGCTACTTTGCCTTTGCCGCATCATTTAGGCGTAGATGTGAGGAGACAATATTTTTCACATTACTCTTTTAACATGAGAAGTTTAACATGCCTCCTCAATTTTTGTATTACGATACTCTTTACTCATACCATTGACAAAAACCAAGCACAGCATAGCGTGCTTTGGCTTTTTGTCAATGCTCATATAGCTTATTCAGTCTAACAAGTTTTATAGCGATTGCCACTTACTATTTATTTTTATCTGAGACAGATTGCAAAAGTTACTGATGTCACCCTTTTGTCTTCTCATCCTCCTGGATCGAAATTCCCAAATGTTGTGGGAATACGTGCACCAGGAGGTAAAAAGATTGTAGCTGTTTATGCAGACCATTCACTATACACGTGGGACGTACAAGACGTCAAGAGGGTTAGTAGTTTTCGTTTTACCTTCACAATGCCGATTGATGGCTGTTTCGTACTTGTAAATCCATTAAGATTTGCCTTAAAGAGAACGGACACACCTAATAAATGCAATTTGCGTAGGTGGGCTTGTCTCATTCCTGGCTTTGGCATTCTGGTTGTATCTGGGATCTTGCGCTTGGCCCCGGCCCCGTCAACAACACCCAAGCCGGAGGCCAACCAACGGCGTTTCAGTCTTGGCCTGTGTTTATTACATGTTCTAACGATGACACTATACGTACTTGGGATATACTTAGTCAAACGAAGTCTAATCTGTATTCTAATGTAAGGCATTCTAATGTAATATGAACAAAAAGCAAACGCATTTTTGTGATAACTCTATCATAGAGCCAAATCCGTGTTTATGTAATGTGATGAAATCTATTTAATTGTAAACAATAGGAATGCGTGGACATCAAGTATATATCTACTAGACATTTAGACTCCCCTTTATTTATTTCACATGGAAATGGTGTCCGGTGTGTGGGTATTGGCACTTCCTTTGTATGCTGCGGGGACAGACAAGGAAACCTACGACTTTGGAGATCAAAATCTAAGAATGAACTGATCAAAATTAAAGCTCATAAAGAAGAAGTTCTGGCTATGGATGTTAAAGCATCTCTTATAGCCACCGCTTCGCGCGATGGTACCGTAAATCTTTACAGTATTGGACAGGTAAGATGTCGTACTAGTCGATGTTATCAAAGATGACTTCCTTCGTAGGACTATTTTATATAGATATTATTTTTAATTAATCAATACTTGTTTCAATAAGCTCACTTACTCTTTCAGGAAATCGAAAGAGTCGCTTCGCTTCAGGAACACAAAGGATCAGTTACTAGTGTCAAAATTTTAGTATCTGATAGAACTATACCACCATCTTTGCATGTGATTTCGTGTGGAGCAGATAAAAACTTAGTTTTTCGACAATTAGTATGCAAAGGAAGTGACCAAGGGAATATGTCAGACCCACTGGATATTTTGCAACCTGATTGGAACGGGGATATGGAAGTTCATGTATCCTCTGTCGTGACTAGCAAAACACCGTTATTTGATCTGGAATTAGACTCGGGTGGAAAGCATGTTCTCGTGGCATGCCAAGATGCCTGTGTTCGAGTTTACAATGTATCTACCGGAAAACATAGTAAAACGTTACGAAGCAATAATCCCAATGTGGTTTTGGGAACTATTATAAAGGTGACCTTAGACCCAAGTGGTTATTATGTCGCCACCGCTTCTACCGACAAGTCCATAACTGTATTCGATTATTACAAGGGAGATATTGTTGCTTCTTTGGTAAGACAAGAAATGAAACACAGTGAACAAGCTAAGATAATTACGTTTTTTAAAAAAATATATATTACTGACCATCATTTCGCTTTACTTTTTTACGCCAATCAGGTAGGTCATTCGGAACTAGCCACTGCTCTGAGATTTTCACCTGATTTTCAAACATTACTTTCTGTGGGTGGGGATTCTTGCGTTTTTGTTTGGAACCTTCCTAGAGAAATGGTTGTGACAATGGAAGCTCGAATGGGAGAAAAAAGATCCCGACAAGGATCCAAAAAATCGATCACACCTGCACCCATGTCTGACTCACCCACAAATCCACCGTCTCCAGTTCGACCTGACTATAGGTAAGCGGTCCAGTCTGATTTACATAGAACTAAAGGTAAAACTTAAAGTTATAATACTTATTGTTACGCTGACCAAATTTCCATCAATATTCCAGATTTAGTTTTGGCCAGCTTCCTGACTGGGCTAAGAAACAAATGAAGGGAGAAAGCGCTTCATCTTCTCCAGTTCCGTCAAAAAGGCCTTCGGTTACACTTCCTCAAGGAAAATGGAGTGAACGCGTAGAACAGTCTTCCGGTGCACTTACTATTAAATCGTTTTACCATTCGGACACAGTTGTACCAGTTCCTTTTGTGAAACCCTCGGGTAATTTGAAAAGTTATCGTACTTTCTTTTACATTTATAATGCAAAACAGTACTAACGTTTTGTCCATTATAATTAGTAACAGCAGAGAATGTGAAAGACGTTGTGGACGAAAGCCCTGAACCCACCAGTATAGCGACAGAATCTTTCTCAAAAACCAGTACAAGTTCTGATAAAGAAGGAGATCATCGTAGTCTTGAAGAGACTTTAAAAGTAGCTGTGGACAAAGAAGTGAATGTAATTTGTTTATATTGTTTAAGCATAGCAAGTAATAGCAAACCAACTGTACCCTTGTTTATATGAAACTGATCGGCGATAATGATCTTCAAAATAGGAAGGAGACGACGAAGAGTCTACAGACTTTTACTCGGATGTCGGAAAGTCAACCGATGGGGAAACAGTGGATGTTCCTCGTATTCAGCTTAGCAAAATTAGAACAGGCGGAAGTGATACAGATGACAGCGGATCTGTAAGATCATCAAGTCGAACGTTGTCCAGCTATAAAGACACGTCAACTTCAAGTCAACCGTATGAAATTGTAAGGAGTAGAAATGCGGAGCTCATTATGTCTGTTAAAATGAAAAATCGTGAAATATCTAAGAGTCGATTGGAGTTAGAAAAGAGATTGGAAGAAACTAGGAAAAAGCTTCAAAGTGTATGTGGTCTAGTAATTTTCATATGTATCAATCAACATGAAACTTACATGCATGCAACGAACTTAAACTACCATGTTTCTTTTGTACTTCAGATTGGTTACAAATCTATGAGTCAGTCAACGCAAGATTTAAGTCGAAGTTATGGAAAAGGTAAGTTACGATATTCCATTTTTATTAGTAATATTTGCAGTACATGCCTTCTGCTTTGGGAAAATGAGGTGCAATTAAGCAGTTGTTGTTGATGATGATGTGGTGGTGATAATTTATGTCTTTTGGTATAATGAACTTTTCGGTAGTGTTGACACTTAGCACACTCATTTTAATGAACCACGCAAACTCAGCATTTAGACAAGCATCACAGCAAGCTCTTCCACAGCCTACGCCTATTTCGCAATCATTGCAACACCATCAGAATCTTCTATGTATTCATCCTTTTCAAAATGGAATGGGGTTCTCCTCAACCAGTTCTAATTCAACATCAAATTGCTCTAGTTTGAACTCTTCTTCCGCTGCTGAAACTAATGCGTTTTTTGTTCAACATTCGGATTCATCTCTTCCTACCAATCCAAATATTAAACATACCATACTATCTACTAAGAGTGCAAAAATAGTGCAGTGTGTTCCTCCGTCCAGAATTAACGTTCCTCATATAGGTCTGGGTGGTTGTGTTACAAGTTCAATTTTAGATTGCTTTACCGCTTGGCATAAATAATGCTTTTTATTACTGTAATTTTCTTAAGTGCATGTTGAACCATTTATATGATTTTTGGTGCATGACTAATGATTATGAAATAACAGGCTTAATTTTTTGTTCCCATCTGACGCTATTTTATACAGTGCTGAACTCTATAACAAAACTAATTTTATTTGTATGCAACAAAACTTTTTTGGAATGCATTTGTTTTGATTTAACAATTTTTTATACCTTTAGAATATCTGGATGATACAGATGATGATAGAGAAGATGAGGAAAGCACTGGAATTCGACGGACATGTTCCCTCTCCGACCTGAACGCTTTGCCCAATGCTAGTAGTAGTTCTAGTGGTACCGCTCCCCGAAGAAAGCGATCATTCCACAGACATCGCAATGGTTTTTTCTTAGTTTTATTGCATTGTTACAGATTTCCACATTCATTATCAGTTTTATTTGCTAGACATTTCGAGTTTATAAAACTCAGTGCATGTTGTACTTCTTTTTTGGTTTCGTAACCACCATACGTTTTATTGGTTCGTTTCTTATGTTTGTCCGCTTATGCCGCAGCTAGATTTTCTCTTTTAAAGATCACTATTAGAGGTTGCATGTGCATGTCAATTGAAACATCACTCATTTTGGTATTACAGACAAATCTAGAAACACATCTAAAGGTGCTTTTGATCCTCAGCAGCTATTGACTAGAAGCGTTTCTGTTTCTGCCTTAATGAATCCTGCACAGGTACAGTTGGTGTAAAGAAATAAATATCGGATGGTTTTATAAGCTGCTGGGATATAACAATTGTCAGCGGAAACTAATCCATGCATGTACTTTTTGCACGTAGAGTGATTCAGAGCCGGAGTCAATGCCTGCGACTCCCTCTTATATGTCTAAGACTATCAGTTCTCAGGGCAAATCTAGGAAAAAACCTCCTATGGTGGTCTCTGCTTACTCTCAAGGTAAACTTTAACGAGCGTAGGTAGCTTTTAGAGCGCTTATTCAAGCAATGTGTACTGTGAAATTTTTAGAAAATTTGAGAGACGGTGGCGGTGGTCGACTTAGAGTTTCTGCCAGCGAACAAAACCTCACGAAAGTTGGTATGTCCAAAGCTCCGACACCAATGGCTAGGAGTAAAGTAAATGCCCCCACCATGAAGAAGCCCCAGCAAGTTCACGGAGTGGCAAGAGGAATGGCAGTGGCAAAAGTTACCGGTGTTCGACAAGGAGAAGTTGACGAAGCTTCGTGTAAGCGCTTTTACTTATTTTTGCCCTACGTCTCGGTCGTGGGTCTCACAGTTATTGTGTAGTTTGAAAGGATTCCTTATAGTACAATATATTACATATTTAATAGTGAGCTTAGCGGCAGCATCAACAACTGTGGAAGCCTTGAAAAAATCGTTGGACCAAGTGATCAACTTACGTCACAGGGTTTCTCATGAAAACATTCCGGAAGATGCTCCTATTTGTAGAATTTTAGATGATGGCCTTCGGGCGGTTCAACGCGCTCTCCACGAAACGGTTATGTTTCAAGATACCAGACCGAAAATTATTACAGAACATGAACCAACTATTCTTTAGCATTGCTTCAAGTATATCTGAGTCTTCCTGAGATTATATTGAACAAATTAACTCCCTTTAATTAACTTATTTTGTAATTACAAAGTGTAAATATTCCCTATACAAAATTATGCAGCGTCGGAATGAATTTTGATTTGTGAACTTTGTCATACCCTACCTCAGTTCTGTATAAGATTCAGTGAAAGTCAGCTAAAGTAGCTCTCGTGTCATGTGCAATTTTTGCAGCTAAGTTGAGCACATATTTTTCATACCATTAAATGTTATTTAAGCTTAATGTGAGAATAGGATTGAATGTTACATCAGATTTGATAAGCCTCTTCATTCAGTGCCAAAGATTACCATTGGTAAACCAGAATATTATTGTTACAAAATAGATGTTTCGTGATTTTCAAAATGAGATTAAAATGCTCCCGAGTATTTTCTCTACGTCATAGTATTGTTATCAAGGCTATATCCTGAAACTGAATTTTGATACTTGATAAGTTGAAAACAACGGCAATACAGTGAGAAGTAACGTATATTGCTATACTCCACTCTTTTCTATAAATACTAAATCTTGTGTAAAACGTACAATGTATTTAGCGAAAATGTCTTGTTCAATTATGTCGTATGCGTTGCGTATGTGTAATCTATTTATTTAAGATTGACTTAATTGAAAATGATTTAGTAAATAATTTTAACGTCCAATCAATATAATGACAATTTGAAATGGATTTTAAAAATAAAGGATGTGACCTGAAGTTACAGACAGGTGGACATTAATTACATCTTTGGATGTTAAAATATTTTAGTTAATCAACTAAAAAACTACTGAAGACACTACCCGTTTCGCACTTGTCCCGGCATATGACCGGTTTCATACAACAACATTCTTTACCCAATTCATGTAACACTTCAAGTTTTCACTTTCACTCTGTTTCTGTTACATTATTAAAGCATATTTACACACTTGATTCAGCTACAGTAAGAAAAAGTGAAAATTCTCTCTTACCCCAACTAGAATATTTTGTCCAAAAAATAGAATTAGATTGGAATTTTTGTTTTTCAGTTCAATTTTTTTCTTTACAATGACCATGTGCGATAAGAGGAAAAATTTTGACCCCCCACTTTTTTTCACTAATATTAAAGAGCATATAAAAATACACATTTTGGCGTTCGAACAGTTATTAATATAGGGGCTTCAATATTTGAAGGTCCATCCCGACAAACCAGAATGCTGGCAGCGTATCGGCATTTCGTTGTATTTATTGGCTTCGTACCGGCTTGCCATTATGCCGTA
>JAHZNE010006449.1:0-21477 GCA_027744055.1 Callyntrura sp. NNG-2020
CTACAAAATTCCACTTTTTTGCTGATTCCAGCTTTTTCCCCTGCTTTCACCGTCCACCAAATAAGCACAAAAAATGGAGGGAAATGTACATAATAATAGGAGTACGCACATAATAACCGCGTGCTTACTTCAATATCTTACGCTCAAGATGCATCGTGTTTCTATCATCATCGTCCTCTCGTGTAATATGTATTTATCCACTTGGCTTGATTTCCTAAATGTATTTACTTACATTATCTTGTTCGTATCGAATTCTGGCTCGTTTCTCAGCCTTATAGCAAATAATAAGGAGACGACGATGGAGAAGGAAATAGTCTGAGAACAGCGGAGAAGAACGAGAAGCGGAAGGAGAAAAGGAAGAAATTGTACATTGTCTGAGCCCTTGTTTTGTTCCTCCCATTTTTGTTGTTATTGACTCTTCTTGTGGTCTCCCCTCGATTGTCGGAAGTTGGTTGCAGTGTTGTATCATCAATGGAGGGATAGAATGGTTACATTTAAAGGAAGCACAAATAAAAATAAAGACGTTTCTTCTGCTCTCACTACTCAAACAACTCTGGCAACCCACATACGTATCGTCAATTCGGTTAACAATCTCATGAAAAGAAGAAATGCCTGATGATAGAAATGATTTTATGAGCAAATTTAAGTATGCTGGATTTTTTTGTTCCTACATACAAAAGTGGTAGTGTTTATGACACTTGATGTAGATATTTACTGGAGAGAATAGCTATTACAAAGAGCATGATCATTCATGTGGGTATAACGTTACATCTATTAATTATGAGAATAATAATTGGACTATTTTGTTGTAAAACTCGGTTCGCTGAAAAAGCATAAAAGTTTTCCTTTCACCGGAAGTCACTTTAGCGTTTCCTTAATGCTTAGAATTTTACACACCAACAATTTTTTGTAAATACCAATTTTACGAGAATGGCAAAGGGAACGAGAATAATAACACGGCAATATCGATATGCTATGCTATAATAGTATTTAACTTCAAACGCCATATATTGTGTCCTTGTTTGTTTGACAGTTCGTGCGTCAAACTTTTTTCCATTTCTCAACAAAAGATGCCTGCTGATTTGGTTTAACTTAGCATGTAAATCTGTAATATGAATAGCTTGCAAAGCACACCTTCACAAAAGCGCTCAGTAGTTTTCCAGTATAATTGGTCGTAAACAGGGAAAATGCTTCAACATAAAAGAGTAAAGTGTTTCTCTGCTCTTTCAGTAGTAAAATTTCCAGTCGTGAAACCGAAACACAAACAAGGTACAAACAGTAACGACCATTCCAAAAAGCATTTATATTGGGAAAACGCCGCTTTAGGTTTATTTTATCTCGTGTTTTGATTTTTTTGGTAGGCGATATTAATATATTATTTTATTGTTGGTGCTTTTACTTTTTACTGCTCTCATTTTACGTTCTTTAACTGTCCTTGTCGGATGAGTGTCTACTGCACACAGAGTGTATGTGCACTGGCTGTAGTAGAAAGTTCACAGAGTAGTTATGTGTAATCCCCAAAACGAAATGGGAGCTGACCGCGTCGAGAAAGTAGCAAAACTCGGGTAGAATTCCACTCACAGCAGCAGCAGTAATCTGTTGTGACCAGTCCGGATATGACACATGGTGAGTTATGACATATGCCGAGAAAGATTCAATTTATTTTATGACCGGAACTGTGATATAGAAATAGAGAGAGAGAGAGAGAAAGAGAGGGATCCAACGGTTTTTAGTACACTGCTGTTGGCAAGACTAAGGAGAGACACCAGAGCAGAGCAGTTTACCTTTTATATATATACACGTGCTTTATTACTTCGTTAATATCCTTTTTCGTATTTTGGCCTTTAAGATTGCAGACGAAAATGGTGTACGTTTAATTTTAGCAGATGTCCCGGGATTGGCTTTTTTTGCTTTCTCTTACCGATTCTTTCCAGATTGGATTACTGATGGTGTAAAACATTCGAATTGCAACGACGGCATACATCGTGTGCAATCCGCTCTGTAAAACATTATAATTTAATGGCTAGTAAAGGTTGTCCTTGTTTCGTTTTAAAAATTGAGAGAGCGGCAAACCGTATGCTTTACGTTCATTGTAGGGTTTTTAAAGCGTATGTGACGTAAATGCAAATGTAGCATCACGATGAATCGAGGAATTTCCCCTTCTAACTTTGGGCATTTGTCGCTTTTGGAAAGCACCCCACTGAACGCATCGTGCGCAGTAGCAAATAGATTCTCCGTGTACGTGGAAGGTCAGTAGGGTCACTATCGTAAATTACGTAGAAGTGTATTTCATTTCCTGCCATCCAAAAAGCTGTACTTAAGTATCGACGAAATATCAGCGATTTCCTTCGTGTATGATTCGTACACGGTTGAACTAGAACCCTCCACCGTAGTGGTCGTTAACCTCCCCTTTTATTCATCCAGACTCATTTATTATGACTTTTTTCTTAAAAGAGGAAGAAACAAGAAAGGTGGATGGACATCAAGGAAGTTGCATTCAGATTGATCAAAAAGAAACGGTGGCGTGCCAAGTGCAGTAATGAGTCATCGTCAATCTTCCCTCGTACACAAAAGTTATTAGTCCTTTTTGACCAGTAATGGTTAGTATATCAGAGTGCAACGTGTATCTCTGATAAATTTAAGATATAACTCACCACCATTTTAAGGATACGTGACAATTTTCATGGTGAACTGTTTTATTGTACTAGTTTTACCATTTCCCCGTTTCTCCATGAAATCTTCTTCCGGATAAGCCATTCAAACTACTTTTATCCACACGTCTCGAAATGGGTTTTCTTTCGCTTACGTCAATATGCACGAAGCAGAAGAACCGTCATTCTTGTTCACAGATAGTACGTATTTTCACTTTTCCGTGAAGTCTTTTGTTAGGCCGTTGTCACCGGAAACCTTTCTTCTTCAGACGCGAAGGAAGCTTGGTAAATGAGCCGGACTAGTGACTGAGAGCCCATAACGTTGTACAAATCGCTAATGCCGCTGCTGTTACTGCCATCATATATAAAGACACTTATTGGAATACACACATACTCGTATATGATGATCTGGCCTTTTGCTCCATATCATATCACCTTCTAAAAATATTATCGTTCGTTCTTTTCCAATTTTCCCGAAGTTTAATGCTCCTCTTTCCCATCTGAGTACACACTCTCATCATCAGCAACGCAAGGAATGAGCGCCACGTTGTTCACGATGATACATGTACCAGTCTTCTGGTTGTTAGAAACCCTTCTCAACGATTGTGTCTGGATTTGACATTTACTGGGCAACTTTTCCTTTCTACTTTCCCTGCGCGGGTAGAAGGATTACAGAAACGGATTGTTAGGAAACAGCCAACCTTAAGTGCGTAACGAAATGAAAACTGGTGGTGGTGGTGACGGTGTCATCGTCCATTTTTGGTGACAAGGAGAATGGCCCTTTTGGCAATCGCTATCAATATTATACATCCATTTGAATGTCTGTGACGACACCCATTCGCACATGCACAAACAAAGAGGAAAGGAGCTGCATTAACTATAAGACTTGTCGTTTCATATATACTTTTTCTCTTCGATCGGTCATCTATCGCGATATGCTTGATACTTACATAGAGTTGCTTTCTCCTTTTAAGTTCAGATATTGTTCCATCGACGACGGCAGGAAAGTAACAGACGAGTAGATTTCTCTACAGAGAAATGGTTAGAAACGAAGAAAAGGAAAAAATCGACGGCAAAGTATTTTTGATCGCTTTTCAAATGGGCTCCTTTTTTCTAATGGCATTCGCGCTAACACTTGTTCCTTTACTTGTAACCAACTTTGTTGGTAATGCTAGGAAAAGGATTTTTGCAAAGAAACGATTCTCCAAAGTAAGTTTTTCTGAAGGTAAAAAATACACTCTTTGTATTAGGCTTTATTTTGTTTGACTCACGCAGTGGCACACTCGTTTTGTGGATCTTCCGTTTTTCTATTTTCTTGGCAAAAGTTGTTACAATCCGAGCAGTTTAAGAAGAGGTCATTGAAGAAATAACGTATGTGCACCTTCATACGTCGTCGGGTATATGAATGGCTTACGCGTAAACGCACACTAAAGCGTAATATGTCTTGAGTATAAACAGGCTTCATTCTGGGGATTCAGTTTTTGCTAATCTGGGCTGTTTTACTTTTCTTTTTTTACAAGATTGATTCGTTTTGTAGGGAGGACGATAAAGTGTGAACTGCTTTGATGGGAGTTACGATACCTCGTGTGTATGTACTGTACTGTGTAAAATATTACCAGTGTTTTCATCCTGATTTTTGCCTGCAAATATCGTTATCCTGTGTGGTATAAACTGCTACAAAACAGTTATTGGAATTGACGGGATGAAGGTTGCCAGTATCTCAAGACAATGATTAGGATTACGCACAGTGTTGACACTTGCGTTATAAAGAAGGTCCAACTTGCTGGCAGTTAGGGTCGTTCACATGCTTTGTATTAAGAATGACGTGAATATATGGACATAATATATTTTTGGTTGGATAACAAACTCTGTAAAAGAAAATGTGTACACAACAAGAAGGTTCGGAAGTGGGTCCCATAGAAAGTCATCATCCACGTCAGCGACACGCTATGCTCGTCTAAGATAAACGGCCATCGTCTTTTGTTCCCGACCTTCTTTACTTTCTCTCTTCTCATCACGCCTTTTCAAAAAAATAAAACGTGGGCCTGGTACACACTAGAAAGAAGCGCATCGCGCTTTCCCTCAATATTTACAACATCCAACCTTTTTTCCTTTTCTTTTGACCAACGTTATTTTTGTTGTTGTGCTTATAAAAAGGAAACAGAAAATAAGTTGAGCCATGATGGCGACACAGTGGTATGGAGGCTTTAATACAATGTCGTTAGGTGTGGGTATCTGTTTGTGTTATATAATGAAAGAGAGAAAAGTTGTAGTGATAATACACCACGTCTCTTTGCTTCGAAATAAAAATACTGGCCCTCCTTAGCCTCTTTAATAATAGAGCCAAGAAAGAGAAAGAGAGAAAAACTTGATAAGCTTGCTCCTTCTTCATCACTGTTTACTCTATCTTCTCCTTACAAGTCCCCCGCAGGCCCATAGTGAACATTTTTCCCGTTCGTAAATTGTTGTTCCTACTTTCCACATAACATCCACATACGTACATGATGGTCGCTTGTCGGTGACTATTGAGCAATCCGCACAAAAACGGTGGACTACTTTTCCAAGTAAAATAAAACTTCTGGGGCAGAAGAAGAAGAAGAATAAGGTGAAAGTGAGAGAGCAGTACATTCCAAACGTAAACTGAGAAAAAAGACGAAATGTGTAATAGTAGCGAGTAGTGTTGTATTCTTTTGTCGTAAACCAGACCCTTTATTACTTAGGTAGTTGCGGAGTATCTGTGCGAGTGGAAAGGTGTAGCGGGTAGTGTGGGAATAAAGTAGTTTTTATTCAACGGCGCGGTGAAACGTTTGCATATTGAATAAAAATGCCTGTTAGGGATTTTGAATGGGGTATGAAGGCATATTCATATGTGCCATGTTGTGATCATGATGGTGATCATCAACATGACGTTGATCCCCTTTTTTCTACAAATGTTCGCATTTTTGGTACTATTTTATATCCGTGTCTTGCATTCTCTCTTTCAACTAAAAAAAAGAGAAAAAATGGTTCAGGGACTTTACTCTCTCATTCTTTTTTCATCTCTCTCTGTGTATGTACTTACTTTTCGCTTTCCAATGAGTTGAAAAGGAAAGAAATATTGTAGGACTCACGTAGATACACGCATTACTGTATAGGCATATATGCACACCTTGGTATATACATACACATCTTTTGTATTACGTACCCCTTTTCTTTCTATTGCTTGAAAAGTAGCTGAATTCACAAAACAGCCTATTTTTGGGTTTCCCCAGGAGAATTGGCTATCTTGTGCCATTCAAGAGGGAAAGCCGTACTATACAAAGGTAAACACATAGCGCAACTTTTTTTAACGTTTTCCTCATTCTTTTTGAAAAAGAAACAGGGAAGAAAGCTTTTCATTTACAAAAAGAAATCTTACAAGTACTACGCAAAGTAAGCAATTTTCTTTCATTCAGCTTGCGTATATAGGTACCTATATACCTTCACCATCGCGTATACTCCATAGAATGTGTTTGTCGGTCTTTCCATTCCCAGCTGAAAAATTTAGGCAGTAATTTTCTGTTATAAATACGCAACGTTCTTTTTAATGTCGCTAAAGCGGTAGGTGTTCATGGAAGCTGTTCAATTCTTGTGAAAAATGACCCCCGCTTTTTTACAAAAAAGTTTGTACCTATTCTGATGTTGAAGGTAGTAATAATGAACGTCTGAAGCGTTGATAGTAGCACCAGCTCTGATGATGATGTGACGATGATGTGGGTGTTGGCACAAAAGTTTTTTTTAGAACAAGTAGCTGTTGGCAAGAGAAAGAATCATCAACGGAGTGCTAGGTGATGATGATCATCAAAAGTTAAAGTAGTGTGGTATTGCATATTACAAGGTACCATCTCCCCAGCTACTCAGAGCAGCACCAGCCGTATAACAATAAAGTAAATGCTCAATGTTGCGTTGAGAAAAGTTTTCAACTTGTTTATATCGTACAACAAAGTGTTTGTGGGGTGCTAAATAGATGAACAATTTTCTCTTGTCCCTATGAAAGTTTTTATTCATTCATCTTGTACTATCCATTTCGTAGGGTGGAAGCTGGGGAAAAGAAAATTTAGATGACATGTATGGAAATCAAAACCATACGCTGGAATTTAATGTAGGTAGTAGGCAATGTTGTCGTACTTTTCCTGGTGAAAAGAACAGTTGAGAAAAATTCAAACGAATTTAGTAAATCATATCACGCAGCAATATACCTACCTATATAAGCCATTTAACGTGTATACGATAGGTTTGGAGTGATATTTGAAATATGAGCGTTATTTTGTTTTGTACAGCAGGACCCTTAACGAGTGCCAACAAAACTCATATCACAAAGTCAAATTTTTTGTGTAGGTGTGAATTGGCAAGGAAAACGTGTATGCGTTAATGCCCATATATAAAGCCGATGCGTTTGGGTTGTGTGAGATTATGTATTGAGGAGCCTCAGAGTACTTTCAGTCTTTATTTCCCTGTAACAGAAATACATTTTTATATTTTGTGCCTGTTGGAGACATCCTTAAACTGTCTACAAGCTGAATTCAACCTTAGAGTTATGAATTTTGTGTGTTGTGTAGCGTACTGAGTTTACAAGCTAACTGAATGCGTGCTATCACACACAGTGACTATGAGATTGTGTACTGCGGTGGGGCCGTTGGTGGAATGCATAACAGTTTAAAGGAAGGAAACTCAGTCAAGCTGTGTTAAATTTGAGCATTTTACACTCCTCATGGTAGCACGCACAGTTTTGTTGTTGTGCGTAGTTGTAAACTCCTCTGTGTCGGATATGATACCAGCACTTTGCCAAATGATCCGAATCAATTGCTTTCAAAGTCAATCCGTCTTCTTTCTTCCCATCCATAAAATATCCACCTACACACTTCAAAACCTCTTTGTACACGCCAATGGAGTTACAGAGAGGTAATACGCGTAAACACAAGCGTAAGATCTTCCGCCGGCAAAACTGATGATAATACAGGAGCACAGTACTGCCAAGGCTTTCGTCACTCACTCTCTCTATCCCTGGAAGCCGTACAGACTGAAGTGGAGGAAAACGCTGCTAGCTGTTAAGAAACTGACTCTCTAGAATATGTATATGATTTAGTAAATATTACGATTATTTTCAGAGCTCACTTGAGCCAAGCCATTTCCTTCCCGTCGTCTCAAGTGCAATACATTCAATATGATCATCTTCCCAAAAATGGTTATGGGTTGTACTCTGCTGCAAAGAAGAGAATGAGAGAGAGAGAGAGAGAGAGAGAGAGCAAGAGAGAAAATGAAGGTTTTTATTTTGCGAAAACGCACTTGAGGCTGCTTTATTGAATGGTGACTCCGAAACGAGTGCACGCGCTCCCCGTTGTACCAGTACTACTCACGTATTTTATTTGCTCATGAAATGATGATTATGATTATTTTGCATTTAATAAAGCGTGTTTTGGCTCGTGTCTTGTCGTGCTCCTTGTCCATGATGCGATGACTGGAAGATGACACTGCATAGGAAAAAGCATTATTCATATCAATAAAGCATAACTACAATAACATGAATGCCTCTCGTTGCCTCTTTATGTCTTCTATTTATGGTACGGAAATGTTAGAAAGACGGAAAGTAATAATGGGTACGCGTCTACACATATCTATGTGCATGCATTGCACTTCATTGTTGTACTGTTTACCATAGCTTGTATATTCTCCAGTCGGTTTTTTTCTTGGCAATCTGGTACGATGTACATCGTCGTGCCAGATGGAATCCCGGAAAAAATGCAAGATTATGTACGCTGTATTTACAAGTACACATACCTATACCAGTAGTTTCGCTATTTGTTGTAGTATTTGAAGCGGACTCGCATCGTATTAAAGTTTTGACTTTTTATCTTGGTGCGTGATATTGAAAACGAAATTGCACTCTTCTTATTCCCTTCTTTTCTTTCCAGTCAAGGATCAAGGGAATGGTGCATTCAACCGTGGCGTCATACATTTAACATGTTGTTTGGTTCTGCCGACGTCAGTAGGGTGTATCAAAGACGTTACGTGGTATTGGTTCAATGCTGGTTTGCACCAAACATTCTGGCGCGGAGCGGAGGCATTGACGTGTTAAAAAGAAAACATTGCACACATAACAATTTATTGGGTATTCTCTGCTTCCTTTTGCTAAAGGTCATTTGCATTTGTTGATTGATAACGTGGCTAAAGATGACGTTACTGGTTGTGTTTATTATGGTCATGGCACTCTTGAAATCAAAAGAAACCCTTAAGCGGCTACTTGTCATAAAAAACTATTAATCATGCTTAAGCAACATGCTACATTGCTCCTCTATATTAACACCAGCCGCGCAAAGTGGTAAATAACAAGGCTACATGTAATATTGAATCGGAGTATGTATGTATTGCAAACGTTCTCCGTTTGCACGAATGTTTTTATTTCATTTGGAAGGAAAAAAAGGAAAAATTTTTGGCGTTCCATCTAAAACCTATTATAGGAAAGCTTTCAAAAGACAATCAAGTCAAAAGAAAGTGACAGATCAAAGGGTGCACATAAACTGGCTGCATTAAATGGAAAAAGAGAGAAAGTGACGGGCAGTTAGCAAAAATAATATCCAACAGTAGCACAATCAAAAATAGTGTGTCTTACACAGGGAACAATGCCGAATGTTGAATGCTACGTGATGCCAGCTGCCTTACCACACGCCACCCCTAAAGTTCTCTTTATCTGCCACTCTCCCTCTCCAACATTCCTAACAAGCAAGCAGGCAAACGAAAAAGGAAACATTTTTTAAAACGACCGACGACTACTGGCTTTGGTGCAAATGGGACAATGTAGCAAGAGAATGTTGGTCCTCGTTAAAAAGAGCAAATAAAACAAGTTTTCTCCTTGTCGTATTCATTCAGTCACTCATTCCCTTGCATTCTCTCTATCAATCTACCAAGCAATACGCTCTTTCTTGAGTGGCATTTCCCCTCCACTTTTTGCTTATTCTGATATTATCCAAGAATGCATGACACAACGATGGTAGTAGTAATGCCGACAAAAAATGATGAAGACTGGGGAGTTGTTTGCTTTTTTCCTCGACGGTACAAAACTATGATAAACTGACATATTATTAATACTGTTGAAGCAAGCAAGGAAGCGCAAGAGTGATTGACAAACATGTAAGAAGAAAAGAGAGGACGATACAACAACTGAAGCAGCAGTTTGTGGACGATTATCTCTCGAAAATTGGGTGCAATTGTAAATGCAACGGATGAAAGAAATATGACATTTTGAATTTAAGGCCGGAGTCTACTCGCTGTGGTGGGTGAACTTGCTTGCTAACACTGAAATCATGTGACATTTTGTATATTGAATAAAACAGGCTGGGGGTATTTTAGCTCTTCCCAAGATAAATTGTGGTGGGTTTTTCTTTCCCGTACAAAATATGGTATTATGAAGCTCTTCTAGCAAAACATCAAGAATCACGTCTGATGAATGAAATGCTTCTCCTCAATGAAATATAAAATCGAGCCAAGACTGGTATAAATGAGAAAGCACAAGTTGTGTACGACACCAAGGCATCAGCGGGGATGCGTTGTGCACCACACGAATTTTCACTGATTCCATTTTTATTCCTCCTATTCCTCCACTACATTTAGCTCATAAAGCCATTTTCTTTGTTTTGTACACATGTGGACGTGTGTAAAGCGTTATGCGTATATATACATCTCGGCACTTGGTTGATGATTGTTACACGTTATACCAGACTTGAAAATATGTAATCATTGCACTGGAAATGTGAGCACTGAAGAGCACACTAAAAGCATCAACTTTACAACTTTCTCGGTGATGATATGACTCATTCTTGATGTTGATGATGATCACAGCAATGATAACACGGTGTAGATGGTGATCTCAAAAAGCATTGAGCATTTCAAGCAGAAGAAAACTAGAAATAACAACTTTAGTCCCGTTTTCTTTATGGGTAGGCAGTGGAAGGATGCGCTTTTACTTTCTATTTATAGAGAAAACCTATATCCTACATGTGTACATACATGTGCCTCTGTAGTCCAAACTGCTCTGCTATCCATTGTAGAACAGCATGGGGTGAATGAATTCCACAGCCCCAGAGAGGAAGAGTATATGGTAATGTTCTTACTCAACTACAAGGAAAGCAGGATATGGCCTATGAGAAAGAGAAGAGCAGAACGAATTGCATTTTTGTTTCACTTTCTTTTTTACGCTTGACTATTTCACAGGAGTAGAAATGTGGGTTTCATCGCGAGTATCGTGAATATCGGTTTTACTTTCATCCGAATTATACTTTCAGCAGAAAATATATATATAAAAAATTGTATACTTTTGAAGAAAACATCTTACACAGAATGGTAAGATGTAAGAAAGCATGTAGTGGTGATGGTGGTGGTGTGCTGCGTACGGCAAGTCATAAAAATCATAATCGCTAAGAGTATCATACTTTTCAGTTGGGTTGTACTACTATACGTGTGCATTACATGTGTACTCTTAACATAAAATATAAATCTCGGCGTGTACACACACACACACACACACACTAACCCCTTCTCTTACCACACTCTTCTTTCTTTTAAGAATCAATGGAATTTTCGGTTGTAAAATGGAATGTGTTGCATGCATGAAGTAGCACCACAAAGCGAACGGTAGACGCTCCGTTTGTGGATGGATGTACAAGTGTAAAACTGGTGTGTGTTCAAACAGAAGAGCCCAAACCTGAGAGAGAGAAGGCAGAGTAGTTGCTGGTGATCTTACTTGGACTTGAAAAGATTTACTATTATTTTTTCCTTTCTATTTCTTTTTTCTTACTTTCCAACGAAAGTCGATTCACCACTGGAGCATTTTTGTTCTGTAGACAGAGAAGTTTCAAAATTTATATCTATTGCTATTTTTATGAGCCATATTCTCCCCCACACAAAAACTCACTCGCTCTCACACACACTTTGGTTCCAACCCTCACTTGCTCATTTTAGGGCTGTGTTTGAGATGTTTACAGTGTATTCCGGTAAAAGGGTTTATAGTTTCTGTGGGAGGAAATCTATTTTCTGATTTTGGCAGCTATGGATAACGGCAAAATTGGTGGCCCTAACTGAAAACATTTAACCTTCATCTGGATAACTAGCTCGCCGAGAAAGTGCTTAATTACGCAACAAAATTAACGACAAAAATTATGATATGCTCGACAGAGGGTACTATTGAAAGGTGCATCCACGGATTATTAAGTTTAACCACTTTTTGGATACACGCGAAAAAACGAACTACTATACACATACAAAACGTGCAGCTTGGAACTTCGGAAAACATTCAAGTAGACAATTAGGCACGGTTCGTTGTTGTAATCTTTATAAAGCGTATAGGTAAGTGTATAATTTGAAACTTCGTCGAAACTTCCCCAAAAAGTTTTTAAAAAATAGTATAACGATATACTTTTAATAAGGCCATGCCATAATACATATATTAAGAGCAATTTTTCTTGTTATCAAAACCAGTAACAAGGTCCCATCTCCCAGCACTGATTCCACTTTGTCTTCTCTACGCGCGATTTTGTGTGACACGTGCATGTAGCTTACCAAAGCAAAACATTGAGCTCTTTTAAAACAATAAAATCCCATACAAAGTGTGAATAAGATATACTTCAGCTGCAAATGGGATGTTGCCATAATGTATACGTTAAGCACACAGTAGCATTTTGAATTACCCTACCGCACTCCAAGCTGATCATACGAACCCAAGGGAGTCGTACCTCAGACGCGGTAGTTTTTCCTACTAGTCAGGTTCTTCTTTTTTCTTAACTTTCCTTGTCTGCTTGTTTTCTCCCGTGGAAATAACTCTAATAAACCTCTTACTTTCTTTTACCAAAACGCTTTTCGTGTACTGATGATACAGTAAACCTTGTTGACTGTGCTTCGTTGGCTGTGTCCCTAATACGTATTTGTCTACAGTAGAGTTGCATGAAAACGTAGGAGAAAAGAATGATTAGAGAAAATTTTGCCTTTTTGTGAACTTGTAAAGTTTTAGGTTTTCCCTGTTGTGTCAATTGTTTTGGAATTACCATCGACGTCACCCTGTTCCTGAATGTGGCATTGCTTCTGCCTGGAGAAGGAATGGGATGGGACTGAAACGTAGAAAGTTCGAACCATTTCCTCTCAGACCGTTAGTTGTTATTTGTCTTGATGGATAGAACCCACAAGGCATGAAATGTGCTCTTGGGATTTCACGGCTAGTTTTATTGAAAGGGGGGCAATTTAGTTTCAATCAAACGAAATGACGTTGATTATTATGGGATGATGATTTCCTACATTGAGGATTATATATTTTCAAGTGGGTACGCATTTATGACGAATACACACAAACGCACCAGTACAATGGTGAGTCGTTATCAACTTCTATTGAGTTGCATTATTATTGCATTCATGTTGCACTCCAGTCATATTTCCTTCCTTTTGAAAAAATAAATAGGGTATTACCCGAGAGATTCACATACTTTGAGGTTTCTCTTACATCCAAACGTCTTTGGCATCGCTAAGTACTATATTTGTGTTGCTTGCTGCATTGAGAAGAAAAATATACATGTATTTTTCACTTTGCATAAGTAAAATATAAAGCAGCCCGTTTGCTGCAATTTGTATTCTCCTTTCATGACAAAGTGCAGTGTCTGCATGATGAAAAGACGATGGCAATTTTCTTTCAACAATTTCCTGCATTGCTGGGTCTAGCTCAAAGTCTTCACATGCTAAACTGTCTTGTCATCATGTTTATCATGACAATAGAAAACTTGCATTGTAAATAAGTAAAAGAAATGCAAGTTGTAAGCCAAAGTGTAATGCAGCTTCCAAATTATTGTTCCAAGAAAAAGTTGCAAACATCATGGAAAAGTTTGTGGAAATGAACAAACAATTTCATAACGCGTGCACCACAAGTCGCCAAACAGTGTGTACACACACTGGTGCGGCTATATATTATTTTGTGAGTGACATTACAGAAGGTATGTGCTCGCTTTGTTTGAATTCGGGATACAGTGCAGGTAAGAGTCTGTTCTGTGTATGTGAACTTGAGAAAAAAAATGCAATTTAAATGGGAGAAAGAAGCGTTTGCGCTGTGATGACGTCGGAGTTGTTGGCAAGAATGCACAGAATAAAATTTATGAGTGCGTATGAGAATTTTTCTTCTGAAAAGTAAAAGAATTTTTGTGGAAAAAACTTTTTATCTCTCTTTACTACGTGAATGCGAAGGAGTGTATGTACGTAGCTTGTTTGTTGTCTTGCTTAAAAATTTACGCAATGACAAAAGGACAAGAAATGGTAGAATTCCTCAAGGTATGCATGTAGTAACGTGTACGGATATTTAGCCAACGGTAGGGATATAACAGGCTGGCTTCTAATAATAAATAACAAACCCTTGTATTGCATGATTGCGTAAGGTATGTATGTACTTTCTTATTGTTCGACCAGGTGATCGTGAGGAAACTCTTTTGAAACAGAGATTGCACACCGCCATCAGGTTACCTTTTGTATTGCGCCTTTCTTTTAATATTGTCGTCAGTCGAGGTGGCTTTTACTTTTTGACTTTTCTTCTCTCCTCTTGTCTCCGTTGTCGCACTATTTCACATTTTACGGACCTTTTGAACTTGGCACTGAGCCCAGAAATAGCTGCGGTTGACTGAATAAGAAAGAGGACTTCCATGGAGCCATGAGCTATGCACATAAACTTTGTCACCGTCCGTTCCTTTCAGTTCGTGTGGTTTTATTTGGGTTCGGTGCGTACTGTGTGTAGTGGAGACCCGAATCGTTCTGGCTGACAAAAGGAAAGTGAAACTATCTATTTTTACGTGCTTTTCATGTGGCAACTTGCAGCTCCTGTGGTTGTAGACATAAAAGTCGCTCAATTCAGTGTATGCATGTTATGTTCGCATTCTACCGATTTACTATATGAATATTATATATTCATACGGGTGCATCTTTTACTGCTGCTTAAGCAGGTTCCGAAAACAGTCACGCCATTTGTGATGTAAGAAGCCGGAACAAGTACTACATAAATATAGTACCAGTCGGTCAATGACGGACTCACACACCATGGACACATGCACGAGTTTTTACGTTTTATTTTACGTTTCCGTTGTTCTCTTACTCGCTTGAGAGTCTTTTCTTGCTTTACCTTGCTGCCGTGCATCGAGTTCTTAAAAATTAGTGGTCTTCCTTTCAAACTCAATTTAAGTATATAGTCCTAGTCGTACTGTCTGTTCTGTGGTGTATATCTATGCAAAATAATTAAATATGTATTTTATGAAATATCTTTTTACACTTCCAGTTTATACGTAAGGTACCCTTCTTCTGAACAGTTTACAAGTAGATACTTGTGAAAATAGCAAACTGGCAAAATGGTTTTGGAATGAAAACCTGAAATGTCAAAATGTCTCTGACAGCATGAGTATTTATGAGTTGTTCGTGAAAAGCATCATGTTCCTCCTAAAACTGACTATTTGTAGTGTCTTTTGCTGAAAAGCGACTTGAACTTGATGCGTTTTCCATTCCGAAATTTGATATGATACCTGGATGTTATGTACAACTTATGATCAACTGTACCATGTTGCTAATCATGTGAGATGCTAAATAACAAATATGAAACCTTGTAACATGTAGTTTTTGTCTGATTCCGTATGCTCTGTTTCTACTGTTGGATGCAGATGTGATGCGTATCTATATTATCTACGTACTACTTCATTGGTCTCCGCGATCACGATGTTAAAATTTTGAAAGATCAATAAAACAAAACCACTGGCAGTTATCTGATCTCGTGGTTAAAACGTTTAAACGTACACGTGAACCGTCAGAGGCATGATCAAGCAAATGACACAAATTTTGTTTAAAACTATCCAAAGTTGATAAATGACTTGATTACTATCAGGCAACAATCGCCTTTCAGCATCAAACTGCTGCTGTTATGCTGCTCGCAGATACCGACCTAATAAAAATTCCGCTCACGAAAATCGCATAAAAACACTGAGAATGCCCACTCACCAAAGAGTGTGTGCGTATCAGACTGCAAAGACATTAATTTGTATTCGGTATGGTTTCGTTGCTTTCGGGAAGATCAAGTTGAAGTTCACACGTTGTTTACCCACGCAAAAAAGCGCGTTTAATAACAAGTAATGCATCACGCTGGCTTGTTTTCATCATTTTCATGTATGGGTTACCTGCATCGTTTAAAAACCGCTTATTTTGGTACAAGGGAAGGGACTCGTGTAACTAAATATCTTGTTCCGCCGGTTTACGAGAAATAACAAAGGATATACAATATTTTGTAGAAACAACACGTGCTTATGTTTTTAATGAATTTATTTCTCCACTTTTCGCCGAATCGTGTCCCATACATATTGTTTGTTTATCATCACTTTTAAAATTCATTCCAGCATTCTCCGCCTGTCATTATTATTTTGTTGGTGCGTGATATCCTCCGATAAGCGTTGTCTTGTCTCGAAACGGTCGAGACGTTTTCAATTTAAAATACGAGTATTTATTTTTCTAGAAAAACGCAAAAATGCAAATTAATGGCAAGCTACGTAGCGCATTCATTCTATGAATAAAAGAGAAGACGAGGGGAGAATACTTGAAATAATATATCTTTCTTGGCTTGTGGGTGGTGCTACTGCATAATACATACGCACTACGCAAATGGCATGTGATGTGATACATAATAGCCTTAAGCAGCAGCAGCAGCAGCACAAAAGCAAAAAAAGTTTGGAAAGCCAATAGAGAAGACGTAGATTCGTCGTGTAACAGCCAAAAGAAGAAAAAAATTATCATAAAACCAACAATGTACGTTTTTATATCCACAACTTGATGATACTCCTGATGACTGGGACAAAAGCTATACGGCTTTATTTTGATAGTTGATGATGTCTCGAGTGTAGTCAAGCAGTTCAAAATCCAAACTAACTCCGAGCCAGATCTTCTCAAAACAAGAAGCTATATGGCGGTATTACTACTACCACCGCCACCGCCTCATTCTCCATTTCGAAAGAAATGTCGGGAAAGATGCTTCTTTTCCTGTGGAGACATTAACCAGGAAGTATGCATGTATTCGGTGGGAGTGCCCCCAAACAACTTGAGCCCGGATTGCTTCTATACTTTATTATTAATACTCGACAGTTTAGCAGCAAGCACGATATTATTATTATGACTTTATAACCTATACAATCATGATTGTCTGTGTGTGCACGTATATGGAGGAGTCGTGTGTGGAAATCTGGAAAGCTATATTTATATCGCTTCCGTTATTTCTTTTCATAGGGACATTCATAAATAAATGGGTAAGAAAAAACAGGGAAAAATCGTCGAACGCATTTATGAACACAATGATGAGGAGAGGTATCATATACCATTTTTCAGCCTGGTTCCGCCTTCCCCTTCTTTTTCTTTTTTCCCTGCTCTCCCCCACAATTCGGCCTTTCCTACTCCGTTGGCATTTTACGTACAAAACAGGGAGCATGGAACTACAAGAATAGTTACGAATCCACTTAAATTTTTGTGGCAAGCAAAGGCCTCGCACCGTCATTACTATCATCATCAATGTAACAAGATGCTGAGAAGAGCCAGACAGGCTAGAAGACGACATGAGATGAGACAGGGAAGAAGTGGGAACACAGAGAAAAGAGAAAATCTTTTGTTGTTAGAAATATCTACTCCCGAGCGAGCGGAATCACCAGTTTACGGTCCATTTCTTCCCCTTTCTGATGTTATGCATAAAGTTTTCCCTCGTTAATGCATGTTGGTAACTTTTTGATTGGTTTCAATGTGAATGACTGTACACAGTGGTACACAGGAGAAAGCAGAGCAGAGACAGAGTCATAAATCGACAGTGGGAGAATGACTACAGCAAGCTAAAATGGAGATGATATATGACACACTGTATTTCATTCTTGTGTAACCCTGTATCCGTGCTTTTACCGTGCATGCTATAACAAAAACCTGTCACGTGTAACATTTTTTGATGTTTACTAATTTACTTGTGTCAATTTCAGAGGCACATGTGACATAAGTTATAGCGAATAACAATGAAACTGACTTTCGATAGAGTCAGCGAAGATATCTTATTTACGCTCAGCTTAATCTAATTTGTTAATCTTCTTTATTGCCCATTTTTGTAATGGTAGGTTAATAGCACGTTTTGGAAATGGCAGAACCTTTTCTTACTTGAACGCAATAGTTTACTGTGTTAGTAGCTTTCAGCAGTCACTTCAATTTTTTCTCTGTAGCAGCAAGAGATTGTAAAACCGAGTTGACAGTAGACCAGAAGGATTTGGCTCCTTTCAGCAAATAAATTGTGTTTCTCGGCAGCAGCAGCAGTAAGAGTAGAAGGCACGGGATAGTTTGTAATTTGGTAACCGTGTAAAATGCCAGTTATGTTTACGCGGAATGGCAGGCAGGTTCAAGTTGAAGCAACAACAAAACATATTACAACGAGGAGCCTGCATGGCTGACATACATGCAAGCACTTTTAAAGTCCCTTCTGGTGTAACTAGTTAAAGCAATTTGTAAATGGCTCGTTCTGCATGGAAATGGGTCACTTACAGCATCCAAACCACTAGCCTTCCAGTCATGCACATGTAATCATCATTTATAGCCGCTTTGGCTGTTGGAAAACCGGCCGTAAGCCATTTTCAACAAATGGGAATGGCACATGAAACAGTAGCTTATAATGATACCGAATACCAACCAACCACCCGCCAAATACAATGTTGGCTCTTTTGGGGGAACACAAAACACTGCTAAAATAAGCGAGACAGCGCCACTAAAACGGCTCCTTAAGTATCTTGGTTATATCCCATTGCACATACTACAACTTCCCTCTGAAATTGTTATATGGCGAAGTTGTAAAAAAAATAGCGCGCGTTTCACCAGAAGTATGGCTGAATTTGAGTTCTCTGAAAGTTGTAATAAAGGACACCATATGGCTGTCTCTTTTTCCACTTTAACCTACGCAAACTTATGAAAATTGGAGTTTTCACTGTACCCATATTGGAGGGCACTTCACTCTCACCACCAAAACTGCTATAAACTCTGTCTACGTGTACATCAGAAGATGGGTTCAGTAACCGTAACAAAAAATGAAACAGCGGGGATATAATAGGATAGCATAGAGCATGCACTCTGCATGTGTACTCCTCTCTTGTGTAATTGTACTCAAAATCATTGTAATTATAATAAGTGAACGTTTTAAAAAATGTTTCCGGTAGCAGAGCGTACCTGAACGTTTGCCTGAATGACACAAAACAAAAGTATAAAATCATTTGTCCAAGATCAATAATACTACCAATAGGCTCTGCTTTGTGAATCCTCTGCTGGCTATAACGCCAACATTCTCTTAATGATACTACTATATGTAATGCATTTTTTATCCTAATATATTTACCAAATACAATGATTTGACTGCCGCTTAAATCTAATCCTCTTTTATTCGGTTTGGTTGTAAGTGACATAAGTTTATATAAAGATTGAAAGAAACGTACGCATGTATAGATAGGCATACCAGGCCAAAATCGTATCCGACGTAGACATTCTGGGAGGTATGCTACCCGCAACTTTCACCAAAGACTACCTTTGTCAAGGAATCTTCTTTGTTCTGGTCATCATGTAGCACTACGTGAATGACGGTGATAGTGAGAATGCAAAAGTAGTGTGTGTTCGAGCTATTATATTGCCAACTTTCCTGTCAGCCAGTCTCTTCAGCTGTGATGAAGAGGCGCTTTCACACTATCAAATTATCGCTTGGTATTTTGAGGGATGATGCTGAAATTATATATCCTGTGCGTTAAATATCAAGGCAACGTTTTGTATTTTGCTGGTGCTCCTCGCAGCTTACCAATATGCGTGTGCGGGGAAATAAAGTTTAGAAAGAATCCCCTTCCGTAGATATTGGTATGTGTATTGGCTGTGTGGCTTCATAATACAGGCGTGAGTTGAGGTTTTCCATGCAATGCTACTCCAAACCCATTTCCATTTCAGCATTTCATAATAAGCTGTATAATACACGCTTACGTACATGTGCGTATCAACTCTAGCATGGTGTTATGAATTATTGTACCTCTACGAAAACTAACTTTGTAAATTGTGTTCATTTTCGAGTTGGTTATTGGGACAAGTAGCTTACTCCGACGTCTAGTGTCCTCGAAATAATAGACCGTGCAAGACGCACGGCGTATTGCTTTTGGGCGAGTGGGGCAAACAATGCGAATTCGTATTGGAGGACAAAAAAAGTCTGGAGAGTGAAGCAATATAGTAGTAGAGGCAATTTTATTTAGGACAAGTTTCCTCTTTTTCCATCCTCTGATGATCCTTCATAGTAGATCATGTTGGCGACCTGGATTTGGTTTCCACATCGTCGGTCGAAACAATGAAATTTCAGTGAAGTGCTCACAAACTACTTCAAGCGGTTTCCAGAAATCATTCTCTCTTGTGTACACACATGCTTACGTAACAAATGTACATTTCAGTAGCTTTTCTGTAAATACAAAAGGAAACGAGTAACATTCATTGGTTGAAAACATTGTGGTACTTGTATGTAATAGATACGTTTGTTCTAGTGAGAAATCGCTGATTCCCAGTAAAAAATATTTAGTTTCAAAGTAGCAAGAAGCAAGCCTGTTCTAAATTCATAACAAAGGGGTCCTTTGCATGGCGTCTCCGCTTTCCAGACAAACGACAGAAGAGTAGGGCTGCTTTCACCACTTACTGCTCGTGCTGGATGCTCTAACAAACTGAAACGAGTCTCATGTTGATGTATGGCAGACGTTGCTGCCTCTGGCAGGCAAGCTTTACTTTTTTGATTGGTGGTCGTGTTTCGGCGTTGTAGTTTCGTATGTTGGTCAACTTGTTAGATCCTTTGGCAAATCTATATATTCCCCTGTTTTTCTGCAGGCTTTGTGGTATTTTTGTATCGGTTATTTTTGTTAGCCCTATATATTAAATGATCAACCGTACTTTTGACATGGCTTGTGGCATGAGGTTGATTAACTTAATCAGCAGAAATAAACATACACAGAGAGGAACTTCCAACATCTTTACTGTCAATATTGCTATCATATTTCATTTGTATAGATGCATGTGCTCATTTTTTGTCCTACATCTTATTATAACAGCATCGCCACCGACACGTGTGTATGGGAAAGTACAAAAATACTGTGAGCAGATGATGCTAATGTTCATAAAATAGTTACGTATATTTTCATTGGTTATTAAGAAAATAGAGTATAAAATACTTTTTGGCAGTTGTGTAAGTTGAAGAGCGGGACGAGCGTGGTATGAGAGAGTAGTGGAGTGAAAACCACAGGAGAAAGTCACAGGAAATGTAGACACACACACATGAGAAAGAATAGTAATTAATTATGGGTTTTCTTTTGTTTGCTTTGCAGCTGCCAGAGCCGTGGCGGAGACTGACATCGCCCTCTACATCGGACTGGGTGTGGCCATTGCTGTCTTCACAGTTGTTGCCTTCTTTGTCATTCGATTGATGAGAAGAAAAGGTCGTGACCACGTTATGTACGATATGGCACCCAGCGGTAAGTTATATTGAATACGGTACATTATTACATTTTACGTATGCCAGCGTTGTATAAAGCGACCTAAAAACCAATGTTTTCATTAAATTGACTGACAGTCAACTCGATGTTGTTTCTAGCAAAAATGGAATTTGTTAACTTTCGATCCATATATGTATATCAAAATACACATATACACATATTTTAGATTAGGGTGCACTGTTTTATGACGCAACAGCCATTTCTTTTTTTTATAAAAAGGTTGACGCCAGTAACCCAGTCATGTGTGT
>JAHZNE010006450.1:0-15775 GCA_027744055.1 Callyntrura sp. NNG-2020
CCTTTGTTGGCTAAAGGTAAAGGATTAAAAAGGCTTAAGAAAAAAGACGGCGGACGGGAACGTACGGTGCCCAACACCCAATCAGCAGTTTTTGATGTGACCAACCAGGCAAGCAAATGCTGACGCCGCGCTCTCAAGCATGAAATCACAATCGGAAAAAGACAAATGTCCCATATATTTTGTCATTGTCAACATGCTGACGATGACGACGATGATGGTAAGACTTTAATTCACGGTGGATGAGTTTTATTCTGAATTCAATAAACCAAGGATTACCGGCAAAAAAAGTTGTTGTGAGTATGCGTAACAGTTTTAACTCTATGTGAAATGTGATCATATCATCCTATAAAAATGTACCTTTAATGCTGGTAATAATCCTTGACATTTTTTGCTGCACGAATAGCTATTATTAAACTGGGAAAAAATTCGTACGGGAATTTTAAACGGTTTCCAATCAAACAAAACATGACCACTTCCAAGTTAACTTACTCGTAAAACTAGTTATTATCCTCATTACCCGTGGCTTTAACATCACAAAAATGTTTTACGTTTTACATAAAGTCTTACCTTAATGTGTATGCTGATTTTTCTTTTCAAGCTTTTAAATCGTCGAGGATTTACCAATTATAGAATGGAAATGTGGGTCTGCATAAATATAAATTCTTTAAGCTAAACTCCACAAATTGTACATAAATTTGGAATATGACCTATGTTCTATATTATGTTGGTTCTGTGAATCTATCGTATTGATTCAAGTGGTAGTTTCTTCGGTAGTCTCGTTAAAAAGTAATTTCATTTACAGTATTATGTATGTATGTATGTCAGTTAGTGTCTACAAAATTCAATACAATATGGCTTGTACTCTTACCTACATTTTTTTTGTTCTATCGAAAAATATTGTTTTCACAATCGTATTATCGTATATATGTATATATATGGTCCGCTTTTGCGTTCATGTATCATTGGCGGACGTGATCAACGTCAATTATCCTCTCTTGGCTTGGTGAATTGCGTAATTGGTTTGTTGAGTTGTGAGTTGAAGAAATCCGTAGTTGGATAAGCAGAAAAAAATATATTTTTCTCAAAAGTTTCCTTTTGAATGTTTCGAAACCTTCGTTTCGTTCCCTTTTGGCATTGCCGTGTGTGTGTGTGTGTGAGTACGTATCATCATAATGACTGATGGGTATTATTGGTATTTCTACATTTTATTTTGTATTTTTTTCTGTTTTTTTTTTCGTCCTACACAATCTGTATACACCATTTTTTTCTTCACAGGTTGCGAGTTGTGTCCGTGTCTATCGACAAAGCTATCATTTTGTGCACATGTTGTACTATTGCATGTACACCAATAATACACAAATAAACACGAAATGAATATAAGACAAAAGGAAGACGTAAAAGATATAAAAAATGTACTTATTTGCCGTAATTGTACAGACGTGACGATTTGGTAGACGAAAATTTTGCTAACATCAGTGCCATATTCATATGCCCTAAGACGAACCTTGATCAAAAGGAAAAGGACAGTAAAAGTTACCGCATGATGAGTTAATGCTACATACACACACACAACATTACGAGGTGATTATGCCACAACACGAAACGCATGTCATTTTAATTGCATTAGGTTACCCCCTGATCACTTTTCAAGAACTTTCCAATTCTTGACAAACTCCGCGTTTTTTATGTTTCCATTTAATAATTCATGCACTCAGACATGCGAATTTAATTGTGGCAAGACAAGTACTATTAGTCGAAGTAACAGTTGATAAATTCGTAACAATTCATCACTACAACCTTTTATGTCGGGGAAGGGATATACAAAATGGAAATTTAATCCATCAATTAAATGTCCGTATTAACCACTGATCCCGTCTATTACATACATATCCACAATTAAATTTGTTAATATTGTTTCTTTAAGAGAAATAAATGTTGGGCTACATATTTCTTTGTTCTCTCGTACGACGAGAAACCTCTCAAAATTATTACACCTTTTGTCTGTTTCGTATTTGGCTCGTATCATATATATACTTGAGAAGTTTTGTAGCAGTATTTCAACAAACATGTTATTTAGACTGTTGACTTCTCTACAAAACATAGTCTCTCCAGCAAATGCTGCTATATCATTATTTTCCAGCTGTTATTATTATTATTAACCACACTACTACACATTTTCCGTCTTCCAACTGGAGCCAGTATAAGATGTGTGCGTTTTTTTTCTTTAAAAAAATCAAGGAAAAGCTTGGCAATGGCAATGTGGGTATCTCAAGCTTATATCTGTTCGCCAACATCATTATCGCCACCACCGTCATCATTTCATGAGTATCCTGATCCTTCCAAAAAAGTGCAGTGCTCTCGTGCACACACACACTCACACACATAGGTACATTTATACAAAGTAACATTTCCAAATTTTACCCTTTTATGCTCACTCCTAGTCAGCCATCCATCTTTTTTAATTTCCGTAATATCAGCGTAATTCATCTCTCAAGGTACAAATTTGACGTTCTTCGGATCCCCGCACATCCGAGATGCATCCCTACCATTTCACTCCTATGTATACATCAATAACATGTCGAAATCAAATAAGATCAACGGAGAGACGACACCGTTTACGTGCTTACAAATAAGGGCTGAAGTTGTTTTTTATTTTATTAACTTTTCTACATTCGAGCTCCCCTTTTTCAAAAACATTTTAACGTTTCATCCTATTTTTTCTCTCTTACGGTTATAGGTACACAAACAAGTATACGTACATTTTCCAACTTCACTTATATTACTCTTGTGACCAAACATAGCCAGAACCTCTGAACCTAACGAAAAAGGAAACGCGCTTTGTGCTTCCTTTTACCTTTCTAACTTGCCCAGCCTGAACAGCCAGAAAAAGATAATGATATTAAACTAAAAGTTTTCCCTGACAAACTTTGATGGTAGTAAAAAAAAGGAAACTTTCTGCCGTGCAGCCAGTAGACCGACATCGTCATAATCATTCTCATCATCATGATCATCATCGTCAACTGTTTTACCACCAACACACTGAATCAAACTACTTTGAAAAGTTAGTGCGCGCTGACACTATACTGAGGGGGTAGTATGTATAGTGGTGGTATGTCCCGAATAAGTTTAAAGGAACCCCACGCTTGTGTTTATCATTCTTAAACGTATTCCAGTTAAAAAATTTGTACATGACGATACATTCAACTCTGTTTTCATGCATTTCGTTGGATATCTTTATAGAGGTTTGAGCAGTCTCTTTTTCTGGCGGTGGTTGCGGTGGTGCAAGCAAACTAGCATGTTTTCTTTATTTTATTCAGCAAGATGATTATTAACAGTGACGCTCTCATTTCTTGTGTAGGAAAAACTCTTCATATTCATATAAAACACGATTTATACCAAGACCGTGTAATAAATGCCAATGTTAATTTTATATAAACAGTATATTCATGAGTTATATATTATTTGTTGGAGCTGGAAAGAGTGGTGGTAGGAGCACAGTACATGTGTACTCTATGTTGTACCTAGATGTACACAATAAGAGTGAAGAAGAGAGAAGAGAGGAATGAAAGTAAAGATAATTGGGTGGAAATTATAGAGTAGTGCCAAAAAGACTGTACAGAATTTTCTATCGAGACTGGAAAAGCGATGAAAAAAGTTTATTTTTTTTCTCCTCTCCTCTTATAATTTTTATTTGATACGCTATACGCCACATCGATATCGAAAAATGTGCCTCATGCCGGTCGTCATCAAATATCAAAGTTGGGGGGTTTGTATAGGGATGTGTGTATGTGCTCATATTATTTGGAAAGTTTCAAGTATTGGCTTATGTACATACGTGCACACGTATATATCATACTACCCTACAGAAATGACTAACTTTGGTTAATGATATACAAGTGCACAAAAAGTTCAAAAATAACGTAGGATCAGGCCGTAGGTTTTTCAGGAATATTTAGGAATAGTACAACGACTGGGCGATGTGTTTTATCTTAGCCTTTCCGAAATACGGACGGACGTGTAAATACAAAAATTGTACGCTTAATACTAACGCTTTTACCAGGGAGTACGTCATCAACGCTCAAGTATAAATATTCAGAGGAGTATTGCACGACGGAATTTTACCAGCAGTTGCAGACATCTATATAGTTGGTAAGTATGTAATAAAAGTAGGTACACATTTGAGCAGTCGAGAGAGAAAAAAACTTGTCCGACATACCAAATATAACCAGGTTCAAAAAGGGTGTTATTGTTGCTCTCCAAAAACTTCCGTCCTTTTGGGAAAGTCCGCTTGTCGCAAAAGAAAAAAAGGCTACTAGTCAGGTTAGTAGAGCTATCATTATGTCATTTTCTTCCAGGAGGACGATCCGAAGGAAAAAAATCGAAATCTGCATGCGTTGAGACAGAATGTACAATTCCGGCAAGCATTATTATATGATGTGTGTGCTAGTACATTATATACGGTATATTAACAGAGTTACGCACATTTCCGATGTTTCTCTGTGGCCGCCCTTCCTTTATTTGTCGTCACGAGTGCCTTGTTCCAATAGTTTAATATGTTCCCTTTTAACACGGTCTTTGGCAGTGGTTTCAAACACAATTCAAACTTCCCTATAGCTTTATTTCATTTTACAGAATTTTTATTAGCAAAACCTCACCAAAGACAAATGGTAGATGTAGTGCGTGTTTGTCGTTTTCATGAAAGGAGAGTTTGTACATTTTTCCAGATGACAAGATATAAACCACACGACAAGTATGCACGAAAAGGGTCGTTTATGACAAGCGTTATTGTATTATCGTATTTAGTTGTCGTCCCCTGTCATAGCTGTGCGGAGGTGTGTGTGTCACCCAACGAATACCTGGAAATTCTCATGGTATCCTACCACGCACACATAATCTACTAAAACAAGCTCGTACACAATGGCAATAAATGAGCAGTTCACATTATGCATATATATATCGTATCATGCCCAATATCTCCCTTCTTGAAGGGGAATTGAAGCACGTTCGTTTGTAGGTAGGTGGAATAATATTACATCTTTGTGTCATGTCAAAGGTCTACAGCAAAAAACCTTTATGACACTCTATCCACGAAAAAGTTAAAGCCCCGCACCACATTTTCCAGAATTGGAAAAACGCTGGGGCAGTTGGATGTTGATAGAAAGAAAAACTTTTCCTGAGGTTTTAAAGGCAATGCAAGTTTACTAGAAACGGCTGCACGGAGAGAAGAGAGTATCCCTATAGCCCCCTGACCAAAGCACATTACATTATGCACGTAAGAAAGAATACTGATGAAAATAAAATGTAAGCATGTTTGTTGTTACAAAACGTATTTTTCAATGTAAGCCTATTTATATATTCATGTTTTATGCTCCTTGTAGTTGTAGTAGGAGTAGCCACCGTGGTCATATATATTATACCGCTGGTACGTTAACTGGTGAGGAAATAATATCGATTGATGATTTGAGCCACACCTTGATAAACTCCATGAATAATTTAATTCTCTTTTTCACATGGCTTTGTCGTACCAGAATACAATATTATGTTGGTGTAAACGGGGTTGTGGAGTGTTTGCGATAATACACCTATAAAGGGTTTTTTGGTGTGGAAGGGAAAAAGAGCGTGTGAGGGAGAGAGAGAGGAGAGAGAGACCGACTCTGCGTCATCATAATAATATACAATCATCATAATACGAAAAAGTAAAAAGAAAATTTTGAATGTTAACATAATGTAGAGTTGGTCCTTTTACAGAGTGGTAATTCCGAAAGTACAGTTTTTATGATATGAAAATGAAATCGTTAACTGGTTGTGAGTACCAAAAGAAGAGTATTGGCTATTTTGAGGATGACGATATCCCAACGAGATGTTTGTATTAGTCTCTACACACCGTCTTTCTTTCTCCTGCCACCAAAAACATCCCACCACGACTGCTGCTGGCACCATCTTAGTAATATGAAGAGTAGAAACTTTTTGAACTTTTTTGGCCGTGATGGTGGTGGTGGTGGTGGTGGTAATGGAAGAGGACAAAATAAAATATTAAATGTATTCTGTTGTTGTTTGGTTTATACCAATATTGATATGAATCTTATTCTGAATGTTATTATTGCGCTACACATGGGGCAGCAACAAACAGACTGTTAGACTGCAGAGAGACGCACGAGTCCAATAACGGAGAGAGAACACTGTTGGCTTCATGGCTTTTTACTGATAAAATAAAAGACGAAAACGAATAATGAAGCAGTCCAACAGAGTTTGGTGGGGATGGTGGTATGGTGTACACTATATACGTCCTATATGGCCTGTAGGGATGGTACACAGCCACAGCATACCACCGTAAAGTTCATATTATGTTGTATGCGTGTGTATAATGTGTTATATTAGCTGTAGTTGTATTGGCCTTGCCTCTTCAATGTTTGCCCTTTCTTGCTCTCGCTCGTCTCTTACTAGAGCTGTCTATAATTTGAGGGCGTCACCTTCTCCGTTTGTCCTTTTCATACATTTATGGAGCTTTACAAGAAGGGGTAATGTTCACGCACTTTTTTATGCTCATTTTTAAGAGAGATGTGAAACTGCGTGTGTGAACTCAATAGAGGTACATGTGTATACATGATACATATTAACATTTATTCTACAACCCTTGATAGGTCGATGCTATAGCGGAGAGTAATATTTTATTTTAATGCACAATACGTGTGATTTCTTGAAATAAAGTGGAATTTTTTATTTATTGCTTGGAAAAACGGTAAATCATCATTTCATTATTATTGAAATAATACGAATACAAATACTCTGGAGCATCTACAATTTTGTTGTAATGACAGTATTGGAAAGTCTGCACAAACGCGTTAAAATAATTCTCGTGAATCAAATGCTCTTTGGCTATGCACTGATTTTGTTTCGGTTTTCAATACCATTTAGTTCATGCAGCTAGCTGTAGTAAGTATATTTGATGTAACTTTACTTCAGTGGAATCGTAAACTGAAACTATACACTGACATGAGTAAGTTTTATTGGTTGAGTATTCGTTGAGGGAGAAGATTTTTTGAATCAAAGTCAAAGTGAACGAGATAAAATAAAAATATAAAATGAAGACGGGGGAGTTTTCGTGAGAGAGAGAGAGAGAGAGAGAGAGAGAGAGAGAGAGAATTGTTCACACTTGGTTGGATACCGATTGTTCTTAACGGAAATACTTTTTCTTTCTCTTGAACTGAATGGCTTCGATATTAGAACCACAGGAGTATTGTCCTCGGTTTTCATATTATCATTTCTTTTTAACTCATCTATACATTTAGGTAGCTGATATTTTTTCACGGACAACCATTTCTATGTATGTCCTTCCTTACTCTCTCGAGCCTTGTGGTCTTCTCTGGTTAGATCACAAAAAATGTTACAAATTTCAGACTACGAGGAGCATGTTACTTGTAGCGTGTAGTTTTCCCGAGGAAATGGAATGGAAACAGAAAAGTCAAGATGCTCACAAGTGTGTACTTTAACTGCGCTAGGAAGAGCGCACATTTCAAATTCATTTTTAGCAGATTTTGGTGCTACACTTTGTGGCTTAAAGACTGACTTGTAAGTGCTTTCGAAACACTCAGAGGAGTACAATTTTAACCGAATATGAAATAAAAATCTGGAAATAATGTATAAATGAAATTTTAGAAAGCTAAATTGTGGTGCAATGATGAAATTGTGTATAAAATGTTCCTTCCATTTGTGCTTTTGTCAATGCGGTGTATGATTTTACCTCTTCATTTATTCATTTCTCTTCCCAAAGATCTAATCCATCGGAATAATTACTATTTCAAAGATGTAGAGAAGTGAAGCTTTTACCTCAATAAAATATAAAACATGCATTTTCACCCTGTATTTCAGGTCACTTTCATAAAGTGGTTAAAAATTTCTGAGAGGCGAAAGAATTTTTGACAATTAAACTTGATGACATGAGAGAATTTTCTGTATCAACATACGCCCGTAAAACACGAATGTACAATGTACATACCTACCTAGATCCAGCAATAGAGAGTGTAACCCTTTAAAATCTTATTGACGAATGATGAGCACTTTTCTAATACGTGTTTCATCTTACTTTACTTTCTTACATTTGGGTAACTGTACAATTTAAAGCAATATCGTATCAGTGAAATCTTTAAAATAGTTAGGCATACATATTTATTCAATAAATATTTGATATTTGTACAATAGCGCCAGCTTTACATTGTAAAGTAAGGAATATGCACCTGCAAATTTTTAACACGATATAGTGACACCAGTCAGTCACACACAACACTTGTGTATTAGTAAGAACCAACAAATTTTGGTATGTCATTGGGTGTAGTGTGTATACTGTAGGTACGCCAGAAGAAAGTTGGGTATGTATGCAATATGCAGCATACCCAAAAAACGAACGCGCTTTTGGGTAATATCCAATGGTTCGGTGCAATCTCACACAAAGAAAAGAGTCGTCGCATTAAGAATTATAATTCTGTTATTGCTCATTGTTCCTGCTGTTTATATTTTTTATTTATTTTTACAGTACACTACCCAGCGGTATCGTAAATACCTATTACTACTGCAGGCTGTAAATGTCTTACCTTCTGTAACAATAATTATATTACACCTCTAATCTCATCTCGTCTTACCTGGGATTCTGAACTCAAACACACCGAAATCTCAGCAGGGGATCCTATTATCACCCCCAAACGGCAAATCAGTAGCAGTGGAACAGCAGCAGTGTAAAGAACACAACAATGAAACCCCATTGTGGTCCTTTAAAGGATAAATGTTCGTCCCGTGAAAGAAATGGTGAGCAAAGCAAGAGTATAACTATATCATCCCTCTTGCGTTCATGCCCTATTAGACATATACATGGATATAAATATATATACATACATATTGTAAAAAAAAAACCTCCACAAATCATATCACATTTTTTGCTTCTGCGGGAAAACTTTGTGACTTTACTTTTAAAGTTTGTCTCTATTGTGTTTTGAGTAAAGTTTACACAAAAATCATATCAGACACAGTAATCTCCAACTTTTATTGTTCTGTGATCTATATATTCCTCACATATACTCTCATCTTTTCTGATCATCTTACGCAGTCCCATCTACAGCGTGGTCCCTCACAAAAAACAGAAGCGGTGGTTGGTCGCAAGTAGTAGTAGCGTGGATTGAAAAATGAACAGTCACATCACTTTACGCATTAGTTACAGAAATATCTCCCACTGTGGCAAGAAGTCACAAAAGGAAAATAACAACAGTAATATGATTATTTTGTTCGTTCATACAAGAAATATATCAATTTTGGATCTTTTTTCAGATTCCGTACCAATACATCTTTTGGAAATGGATCATTACATCACCGTGATGTTATTGCACTACTGGTGATGATGTTTATATGTTTTTTGGTTTCAACGCCACCACTACTGTGCATCATCATCACGCAGCAAGAAAAAAGGTTTTAATGCTCCTGGCCGATACGAGTACTGGAGTGCAAGCAAGGCCAAACGAGTAGAGCCAGAGAGAAAAAAATGTTAAATAAGCGATGGCGTAGATTTACTTTGCTCCTTATCCGCTGTGCAGCTCCACTGGGGCCAAGACCGGTGAAACAAGGGGAGACCTCGCTCTGCAACGGGTTCAACTTTATCATATATTATAGCTTTGACTTTTTTTAGGTTCTATTCTGGCGGTTAAGTAACCCTCTAAACAAATTCATTGACACCCAGAACGCACTAAATATGTCAACTTGTCATAAGTTCCTTGTAATTGGTCCGCAGGGAGCGTAATAACACGCCGGTAAGGAAAATAAAATGTCGGTTTTATCGCTCTCCTTCGCTAAGTCAAAGGAGATCCGTGTTTCGAGGGAACAGGTTCATCTCTGGAGATTTATGGACTCTTGTTAAATTCAATCATCATTGTTATTACAATTACGTAACAAGTTTTTTCTTCTTCTTTATTTACGGAAAGCCAACTCGCTGTACAAAAGTTATTGAATGCCGTGAAAAGGTAAGTAAATAGACAGTATATTGGCTTGTTTTCTTAGAAAAATTGCTCCTTGGTTCTTCGCCGGGGATATAATGATCGTCATCGTTGTAACCATTACCATCACCAAGTTGACTTGAGTAGAGTAAGTGGATGATGAGAGCAAAAAAGGAACAAGGAAAATAAAGACCGTGTGCCGTTTGTGTGCTTTAATGCCCAATTGTTCGTGTAATTGTTGAGCTCATAAGCCAATTTCTTTCCAGGCATTTGGGTAAGTGCATATGGATACCTTTTGTGTGAGGAAACCAAATCATTTCGTACATCCACACAACATTGCCGGCACAAAAGTAGCAAAAGAACAGACGAAGAAGAAGGAACGAGAGGTTAAGTAAATAATTGTAATTACTTTTTCTTTCCTCGTTCGTTCCTTCTTTTTTTCTCTCTCTCTCTCTCGGTTTCCCCCACCTCCTCTCTTTCTTCGTATTGTAATGGAGTATTATTGTGAAACACAAGTGTTTTAAGCAAACAGGTAAATGTTTTGTTGAGAAGTTTCAACGTGAATAAAAAATTAGCGTCCCTAATTTACCTCGGCTGCTGTTGCCGTAATAAATGCGATCACATAATAGGTCTAGAGAGAGACCACACAATGCACCAATAAAGAGCCAAGTAAAAATAACAACAATAAAAAGTTACTTAAGTATTATATTATCCTATTCATTTTATGTAAATATGTGTGTGCACAATAACTCTCAAATGGTCGTTGGTAGTGTAGTTCTCTTGTATTTGTTTGTGTCATGAAGTTTATTTATTGGGTCTATTATCCATTAGTACGTTCGCATTGTAACCTTTCGTAAATAATGAGGGGTAATAATAATTTTTCTATTATGTCAGTAGTTCAGAAACGTTTTAGCATTGATGTATGTGGCTTGAATATTATTGGGTCTTTTTTGAATTAATAAAGTGAGTCATTTTACAGACAAAATCTGATGAAAAGTTCTAATTGTTGTATGAATTAAAACGTGTATCAATGTCCATTTCGCGCACTTGTTTGTACGTATAACAACTTGTAGATTAGATGCATTTTTAAACAAGCTTGAAAGCGGGACTCTACGTACAAAAATAAATTTTCCCGCTACATTGCAATTCTTTGGAGTTGTTAAATTCAATATTTATTCAAGCGCTGTAGTTGTAAGAAAAAGCCTCATTCATCGTCAATTCACATAACAATAACAATAAAAAAGTAGCATGACTAAAACATACAACTTGACGTTTCGTGAAAACATTACAAGTTTTCCTAAGTTAGCAGCAACGCGGTTGCCGACAAAAGTTATACTGTCTGAGAGAACCAATATTTAAAATTGCTTACTCCGCGTCTTGTACCAGAGAGATCAAACACAAACGCAAATTATCCGCTGTAGAAACTACAACTCGTTTGAATCGGTATGCAAACAGCTAATTAAAGACATTTTAAAAGAAACCAGGGGGCAGGTTCAGTAGAAGCTCTAGCACCAGCAGCAGGTGACTGAAATGTAAAGTTAATGAAAGTCCTTTCCATTTTTTGTAGAGAGTCGTAACATTCATGGTGATGTGATGGTGGGCAATAATAGTGCTGAAGGTAAACTAATTTCCTTCCATTTGCTTCAGCGTGAATTACAGGTATAATAAAATGAAAATAGGTATACCGCTCATGGATTTGACAAGTGAACAGTTGTTTTTAGAATTGCCGCGCATGAACTTATTGTTAGTCATACTGGATAGGATAAGTAGAATGTGTAGAAAAGTAATCATTCATACAAGCTCCATTTACTAATTACCCTCATAATTTTAATTGCTCCTATCTCAATGGAAATCTTTACTGGTGGTGGTTCTATTTGCCCCCGTAGACAGGCCCAGACACTTTGGGTAGAGTAACGATACGACTGCTAATTTTCGCCTGATTCAAATAGAAAGTATAGAAAAGTCATATTTTTGTAGCATTAAAAATCCCATTTATCATGTACAAAATATCTTACCCAAAAAGATGTACAGTGTAGGTTCTTGCCGGTATTTATTGTGTTCTTTTCTCCCCTCCCTTCACATGTGAAGTATATGACTATCCTGACTAATATAGTTTTACTTGAAATTTTTGCTTATTTGATGTCACGATATTTTTTTAGGTTCATGCTCGAATAATTCAAAAAGAACTTTTCTTGCTGTTGTAAAGGCAAATGTGTAGTATGTGTACTGGATTAAAACATATATATGCATGATTCGCATTAGAGCATGTAGAAATGCCACCAACTGTGTAAACGCAAGGTAACACGAGGACACAACTCGACTCAGCTTTCAGCACAACATCAACACTCCCACGGCTTTTGTGTGACTCTTCTCATCTTCTGGGAGAAGTGAAATATTACGTATGTTTCTTTGTAATATGACATGACAAGTGGCAACCTCACTAACAAACCAAAAGTAGCTTCTGTGTTCTTTTTTACTTTTCTTCTCCTTTCTCTCTCTCTCTCACTCTGATCAACTATTCACGCTCGTACAGTACAGCGCGTACACACACACGCGATTCCCTGGCGAGGTTTGTTAAACAGAAATATCACATGAACATCAAGTCATGAGAATATTCATACGTGATGATGCTGATATGATGAGGACGACGACGGTAGAAAAGTAACTTGGCACAAGCGTTTTTAAAGCCGTATATACTCTGCGTAACATCGATAGAAAAATATGAGAACATAAAATACGTAGGCACAAGAAAAACTGGCAGTAGATGTAAAACGAGACCAAAAGGAGGGGATTTTTGAGATTTCTTCCGGTTGAGTTGGCGCCTACAATACGATGGCAAATGATGATTCCGAACACGCGGCTTATTTCGTGGATGACATCCCCAAAAAAGTATTGCCCACACAACTTACGTACACATTGTTCGCATAGTATAATGTATGAGATGAAGATAATTCACAATTGTCAAGGCAGTGTGGTGGTGGTGGTGGTGCTTGTTGGCAAAGTCAATACGTAACATGCTGTGATACGGTCGATATCTATTATAAGCCTGCAATGAGACTACTACTACGAGATGTCATCGCGTTGCTTAATCCTATCCCATTCAACGTTGAGACTTCATTGTCCCAAAAATCCTATTCTTGCTGTGTGAAGGAACCTCCAACACAGGCACACAAGTGAGAAAATCAAGCCACACATCTCCCCGTCATTTTCAGTCTCTCTACCTGAATACACGCACACAAAAAATATCTGCATGAATGAACGAATGACTACGCGACTCAAGTGAAAAAATGGAGGTAATCATGATGAAAAGGGTATTGAAAATTATTCAGCTGAAGCACACAGCAGTAGTCTCCCCAGTGCCAGGGTGTTTATATAGAATTATTGTTGTAACTCTGACGGAGAACGTGAAAACACAGAGAGATGATGATTGTCGTGTTGTTAGTTGTTGGGCGCAGTACATAATATAACACACATTTATGCCTACACCTCTTCGACTGTGCACTTGATTTAACGTCCTCCGCATCATTCATACACATAAGCAATTTATTTGAATGCGGGAAAACAGACTCTTTATTCGACGGATCCTGTGCCAAAAATAAACTTGCACGACCGACACTTCCTCTCATTGAGCCACTGGGTATTTATCTTTTTCACTGTATATTTTATAGCATGGCACGTTAGCTTTATGCTCATTGTTTGGATAAGGTAATTCAGGCGTGATCATAGGTTTATCATTTTACGCTCTGAAATTATAAGTAGGATGCGGAGGTGGTGGTGGACGCTAACTAAAACACAAGCGGAGAGACAAGTGTGACAAATGCCATTCTCATGGATTTCTTCTGTTTTAAATTAATATAACATCGTAATATTTTAGGGCACTGCTTTCATAATCATCAAAGGCATCATCAGCAGCAGCCCTACTGATAAGATGAATGAATGAAAAAATTGTAATAATAAAGTAAGTAGGTACGTATTATGAAGTTTTCTACAGCGTGCAAACAGCTTGGCGGAGAAAAACCTGGGAAAGTCGGAGGAACAATAAGAATAGGCAACATGATAAATAGCATCGGGAGACAGAAAGGAAGAAGTTTTTATATACTGTGCCGTTGGTGTCTCAAAAGAGGAAAAATTCATTCATCAGCATCACCCTTTCTGCCTAACGTTCCGTTCACCGCAGTCATACAAGAAGAGTGTGGCTTGGCTACTACCGAGCGATTTCAGAAGGAAAGTAAGGCACTAAACAGTAATATTTTTTATCGGACAGCAAGCAGCATAGCATTTTTGTTGCGGGGGTTTATCTCTGTAGAAGGATGCGATGATTGTGGGTTGTGCATCTTTTGTACTTTCTTGGGCATTACAACATTGTTATGAGTTTGCATACATGCTGTAGCCCTTCTCTCAACAGGTGGTCTTCATTTATCATCATCTTCATTGAGCAAAGCAGAGTTAATGTGGCTCTGCATAAAAAATATGTGTTAAGCCTATAAGGACGATAGGGTTTTATGTGTTATAATGAAATTACATACAATATCGTACAAATACAGGTCTCTCTCTCCTCTCGTCAATGTTTTCTTAATTCTTTCATTCACATCGGGCTTCGGTTTTAATATTTCTTGTCCTTTTATCGCACACCGCCATCTCCCCGTAAATGTGATGGTGGTGGTAGGTGACTACACTGCTGTCCCGTTGTTTGTTCACTCAATCTATATTATTATCAGTCATTTGATACACATCTGATATAGGGAAACAGTGCTATTCAATGTATCCACTGTCAACGCTGTGAATAAATATGTATTCAATTTGCCGTGATGTATTGTTCTAATGCACCCTTGTTCACTTGTTCCCACGAAATGACTCTCCTCTGTCTTCTCTTTAATGTGTAAACCAGGGACGGTACTAACGCGTAATTTTTCCTTTCCTACGGACATTTCTCATCTCGAATGGACGTCCCGATTTTTGGACGATTGTATTTGCTGTTTTTTCTCGGGTATAAAGAGTTTTACAATTTTGACGGTAGCATCCTTATTGGCATTTTACGTGTGAAAATATATTGTAGGTATGTTCCATATATTAAGATTTCATTCAACATCATCATTTACTCGACAGCTTCACGCAAGAAATGAGGTTTCTATCGTCGGTTTTTTGCACTTTTACATAATAGTTTATACGCAATTAAAATGTTACAGTCATATAGTATTGAACCGGACCGCAAGCACAAGTATAATGTAATACGTCGGCTGATAGTATCATTATATATCTGTAAGGCATCCTTATTTATGAACATGGTTGAAGACACAATGCAATGCAGGCTTAATGTAAAAAACTAAGGCAAACTAGGTAGCTGATTATAATATCATCAACACCAACAACATCATTATCGTTTCAGATATCATATCATGCCGGCGATGACGAAACTCGCAAGCTTACTTATAAGTGCATGTACTCCCAGAGTAATAATTTACATCCATATAGCGTTAAATATTTAGTTACGTTTTCGTAACAAGAGATTCTCTTCTGTACCCATAAAGCTTCAAAAATGAACACTCATTTCCACCTTCATCACCACACCACCACCAATACTGCTGCCGCCACTTTTAGGGCTTCTGCTACGTAATAAAAAGGTGTATATAGGTACATAATATGACTGCCTTGTGGCTTCTTCTACTATTTTGGCCTAACAATGTTTGCGACTATGTAGCCCTGGCCGTTGGGGAGTTGCCCGACAACTTCTTAATCTGATTACATATGGCTGCTTAAAAGATAAGGAGTTTGCTGTTGTGCATTCGGCGACAAAATAAACT
>JAHZNE010006451.1:0-17200 GCA_027744055.1 Callyntrura sp. NNG-2020
TTTGCTCTGCAGAAGGATTTGTGACTTCGCGGGTGAACAATGTTTGTAGGGATGACGCGTAATCGATGTATTAATAGATTCTTGAAACTTTCTTTTGGTCGGATAACATTCGCACTTACAATGTATGCACATATGTTGCGCAAAGCATGGGCAAATCGCACAATCCTCAAACTCAATTATTTGCGTTAACAAGGAGAGACAGTAATTAGCGTGGTGTTGCTCAACCAAAAGTGTGATTTATTAGGCACGACAATAAATAATTGATTGGGAAATAGTAGGACACGTACATATGACGGTTTCACAAAATGATTTCGCCGTTATGTTAATATTCCGCAGTGGTTGTAAGGTAACGCACGGAGATGATACACGCGTTTGTGGAAAATCTGTGCTGAATCTTTCTGCGTACGAGCAAATAAAGTGTGCCCACAACAGTCAGCGTAGATGAGTTTGTAAAGTGTAAAAAAAATATATGCTGATGATGATACGATAACAGAGATAATTATACGCACACGTTCAATAACATCGTCGTTGTCACACGAGTTGTTGTTGTAAGCAAGTCTGGGATGTGTACCGTACGTTTTTCTTTTACAAAAATTGTAACTGCATAAGTTTCAAGTAAACCAACCACAACAGCGACAATTAATCAGACAGTGAATAAGATAGTTCTGTTCGTAGAGAGAAAAGTAGATTTAGAATCTTTTTTAGGATAATCCGAAAATCGCATATAGATAACGGCAACTATATTTTCTTGCTACACACGATTATATTGCAGAAGTGCTGCTAGTGTGGTTTCTCCTGACACTTTGAAAATCGACTGCACATACACACACTCACGTCTTTTTAAACTTGCAAGTTGCAACTCCTTGCGACTGAAACTAATTGAAGGGTTTTTAGTAGATACTGTTGCTTCAAGTTGGAAAATGTCTTGTCAAGTTTATTATCTCTGGTTAGAAATTCCACTGCAGTATTGTACCTATGTAGAATAGTAGTACTACGTGATAGGCAGTTTGAGAACGAGCGCGGTGTGGCGCGGCACTAATGATGATGATTGTCAGAAGAACAGAAGACAAATTATAGCATGTAAGTTAAATTATTCACGATCAGGAGGATAACATGTGTATATTTGGTTGGCGAATGGACGCGACAACAAAAATAATAACGTTCGTTAATCACTTTAATATCGTTACTATTTTTTAACTGAAAGAGTTATCAAAATGTTTTTGACTGCTGTTGTCTGCTTCAAATATGCATAATAAGCACACTGATTGGATAATGAGAGCGGTGGAGTCAACTACTAGACCGTAATAAAAAAAATTGTCCGATATTTTCACATTGAAAATTTGAGTAAGTTTGGGGTGGTGGTAGTAAATTCCTGAGGAATGAACTTGATAACTACTGTTTTTAATGATGGTTTGCACAGGCGTAATAACTGCTGTTGTAAAGAGAGGATGATGAAAGCAGTGTAGATAATTAAATACTACAAAGCAACAGCACACATGCAAAACTGATGATGATCAAAAGATGATGATGTCAAATTGTTGAGCGGTGTTGATGGCGTTGCCTATTCGTCGTCGCTTGTCTTTTCTTCTCATTCATTGACCGCAATAATACTATGGTACGTAACACAAATTGCAGTTTACCTGCGTGCCTCCTTGTTAACTTGTTTTACAAAGTATAAGTTGTTTCTTTTCTTCTTCAAGTTAATCGTGCTTTAATAGGTGACAATTATCGGGTGCAATGTGGTTACAACAACGATTATGAATATTTTCTATCCAATTCTCTGTGTGATTATAGGTCCATAGAAATTGATGATAAATTCTGAAAAAAATCAAAGAAAACATAATATTATGATAAGTAACTGTACTTTTATGCATTTAATATTTTAATTTAAAGTATTTTTTATCTATGTGTGTAGCAAAGTCCTCATGACATGCCTTCACAAAGGCACATTGCAATAATGAATTTTCATGTTCAAACATTGTGCAAAACTTTCGACTAATTTTTTTTTCAATTCTCAGAGTATCCTCCTTCTCATCATCAACTGATTGATAAATCATATTACAATACAGTTTATCACGTAATAATATTCTCTACATAAAAAATGAGTCCAAACAGACAAGCTTCTGATTTCTTTCGAAGAAAAATATTAAAAAAATAAAACACAAAAGTTTTTGTTTATCTATCAATCTCACAGTTAAAAACAAAACTGTTTTATTTAAAAATATTATTACCAATTATTGTTGACAATGAAGGTAGCAAAAAGTTGATGATATTCTGATAACGCTTGATCCATAAATCAGCCAGTGCGTACGCGCTCGTGGAGAGACGGCAAGATAGTAAATAAAGTTCTGAGGAGCATTCGCATTTTCATACGATTGCAATAGTATTCAGCGCAAACTGCAGCAGCAGCCACCTCAAACAGTGCGCGAGCTAACACAGCGTCGTTGTTGGTACGTTTGAAAATGCAATTTTAAAACTGCATTTATGTACATCAAACATCACACAGTAGATATTATGATGATAATGTTCATAATACATTGTGCGCGTACCCCTATATGACTAGATATTGTGCCATCATTATCATCGCCATCGCCATCATCGTATCAGTCAGTAGGGAGTAGATCCTCAACTTTAAGCAAATGATACGGTGTGTGGAGTTGTTTCTGCTTTTGCGTTTGTTAGCGAGGCGTCTGTTTACAATTGCACACCTTCAAACAGGACGAACGAACGACGGCGGACAAAAAACCGTGTCTTCAGTCTCTTCACTGCTGAATAGGTATACAGACACAACATGCAGCTTCTCATCACGTACTTTACCCTACACTACAGTAGAAGGGAACAAACAACACAACAGTGGTGGTAAATGAGAGACAAATATGACGCATTGTTGCCTTCTTGTTGGTTATTATTATAGAGGCACTAAAAAAGGAGGGTTGATTGCCAAGCTAACGTTAAAACGAGTACCGCACTATGCCACGGTGGAGCAAGTGCGTGTGCTTTGCTAGCTACCTAAGCAGTATTGTCCAATAATGATGTTAACTCTGTGCCGCGCCGTATATTATTGGTCGTGTCACATAAGATATTGGAAATGAAAACACCTAAACACGCGAAAACAGTAAATCATCATTACTTATTGTAATCGTATTAAGACTCATTCCTTTTTGTATGTGTGTCCTTTTGTGAGTTGGGCTGAAAAAAATGTACATCTCTAGTAATAAAAAATATATGCGTGATTCCGAATAATCTAAATAAGACAACTGTATTGGTTTCGGGACTGTGACAGTTTGGTTATTTGATGCAGTAGTGTGTGAATGATTAAAACAACACACATCAGAGAGATGTAGTTTACCTCATTTATTATTTTGCTTGAAAGACACCATTCTTAAAGAGTCGTATAGACGCCATTTATTAGTGCAACTGTAACTGTCGGAAAGGATGTATGTATGTGTATATATATAATTTTAATGTGTCAACGTTTTACATTATTTTCTGCGCAGTGGTAGTACACATTTTTGAACGGATGGTTGTTCTATGCACGGTGTGCGCTGTAAAACCACACGAAATGGGAGAATGCGACCAAAAAAAGTCGAGAAACGGTACCGTACGACGATGGTGATGCTGCTGATGATGATGATGAGTGAGTAGGATGCAGAAAAACAGAATAAAAAAATTGCGCGCACAAACAAGACCAAGAAAGAAACACAAGGTTTGGTTTTTGGTTACTTTACCCGTGATATTGTGCGATGATGATGATGATGATGCTGGCAGGGATGTGACTCAAAAACGTGTCTACTTACTTACGTCCTTACGTGCACATACACAACATCATGTACACAGATAAGGTAGGTACACACGATCTTAAACCAGCAGCAGCAGCAATAGCATCGTTATTATTGTAAAAAAAACAACAAAGAAAACCCTTTTTGTAGCTTGGCATCCCCTGGGTGTACCAGAAGTGGTGGTGATAAGCATATAGCAAGCTACCTACTACTAGCATCGCAAATATAATAGGGACAAGTCCTCTGCTGCTGACTGCTGGTGATATGTGATTCTTGTCATGATGCTACTATTTATTCTTATATTTTCAAAAATAACGTATAACAAATATAACAAGCCTGATTATTTTATGTGACACAAGAGACAGATAATAAAATTGTTGTTTTTATTCGGCTCGATCTTGACACTCACAACCGACACTAATAATATTATAGTGTGATTATTTTAAGTTCTTTGAAATAAAAAATAGGTATGGCTGTTTATTAACTGTGTCATGATGCGTTGTCGTCCGTCGTGTTCGTCCACACAACCGTCAACCAAGAGGATTACTTTTTTTATAAATAAACTATTAATTGGTGCGTAATTTGATACGAACATGATTAAAGAAGTTTCTCTTCTTTCAATTCAGGGATATCCTCTACAACAATGCATTTCCCTTTTACAATTTTTGCAAATAGGTAAGAGAAGTATACGTAGTTGTGGGAGGGATGATGATGATGCCGCGAGCGCTGTATATGTACCACAATAAAAAAAATAAAGTAGGCAAGCGACTGCAACAATTGAGTTCCTAGAGTTCGAACAAGTGTCCACTTAAATATAACATACAAGAGCAGCAACAATAGCAAGGAAGGTTTATAAAATTGGAAGACGTGTATACAATCAAAATGTATGTATTAATGGATTGAAAAAGCAACCTTCTATTATTGAAATCTATTGTATTCTTGAGTGCCTTCTGATAATGAAAGTTATGGTACGCAGACTCAGAGACGTACCTTGTTTTTGTAGTTATTGTTTGTCATCTGCTGTAATTGATAAACCAAACAATGTTTTTGTCACAATAATATATTTTCTTTTCTTTTTTGACAAATCAAGGTAAATTCTCACGATCAAAAAACCCTTCAAGGCAATAAACTTCCATATATATATAATTATACATTATGGTCAAAACACAGCAGAGCGGATTCTCGATACTTGAATTCAACTGAAAATCCTATACACATTAACGACAAATTATATTGTGTTGAGGAAGGTACATTCTCATGAAAATCAGAGAAAAATCTTGTGATCGTTGGAGGTGGCGTACCACGATGACAAGCCTTCACCGAATTTACACAAATTGAAGGTTGTTTATTTTAATCGAATCAAACATTATTTATGGCCTGCTAATATTAAAATTTTCCAATTACTTTCAGCGTGTCATACTAATGACCCATGTCTCGTAACTCAAGCATAAATGCAAAAAAATACATGAAAAAAAAATTACAAGAAATTGCATGCCCTTTCCGTAATGCGAAAAATATTTGTCAAAACAACATTACTACCACACACACTGTTGATTGTTCTAATAACGAGGTGAAACAGGTCTGCCTAAGCTAAACAAAATATTTCTTGAAAACACCAGTAGATGATGATGGACAGCTCAATAAGTACACGCTGCTTGAGGACAGACATTTGCTTTGTTGCATCGTTGTTTACGGTTTTTGAAAGATTTAAAAACTGTAATCTATACTATTTGGCCCTTCTAAAATCTAGTACAAAGATACCTTTCTGTTTAAAAAAAACACATCGAAGGTCAGTCACCACATATAGAACAAAAATATAAAATTCGTTGAACAATAATATTTGTTTTAAAACGATAACAGGACAAAAAAGAATGCGGGTAACTTAATTGATTACACATGTGAAAATCAGAAGCAGCAGCACTCGTAAAAGTAAATATTAATATAAGCGATGGATACACTTACTTGAGAACAGCAGCAGGTTCCGATGACGGTTTTCTTTCCAAATTTTACCCCTCTGGGTAAAAGAGCAACTGGTTTTGTTTTTTTTAAATATAATGACAACAATGCTACTAGTAAAAACACCAAAACAACTCTCCACTCTTCAGGTGAATAATCAAAGATGAATGATGAAAGTTGTGCACTGATTGATCAACTACTACTGCTCTGCAAGAGGACAGAAAACAACCGAAACAAACAGCTACACGAACGAACTACAAAGTAGAAGTAAAGGATACTTAGAAACCCTCACGTTTACTACATCAAGGAGCACAAATTCCCACACCAGTTTTACTCTTTTCAAGTTAAGATCAAGCTAACAAGTATGCACGATATAATGGCAAATGCTTGAGATTGAGAGTACCAAAAATTTTGCTTCTTCTACCACCACCACCACTTACAACGCAACGCAAGGCAAAGTTTGAAGTTTGAAGTCGCTTAGTTGAGCGCTGTGTGTAGAATTTTGCATTTGTTGAGCCCTAACTAAACAATGCGTTTGCTCGTTGTTAGTTAGTTTGATGGTGTTAAGCGTCACTACTACTGTACAATTTTGCACACACATCAGGCAGACATTAAAGTAGCCATACAAGCAGAGATACAGAATCTGGTGATGATACCAACGAGGGATATTATAGTTAGTTCAATGTCTTGTGATGCAAACATTATAAAAAAATTACATGTAGTCGAGTGAGGCGATCTGCCGATTTCATTGTTCGCATTTATTAAGTTGCACGTTACGTCTTATCGTAAAGTAATAAAAACCGAGAGGTACAAGGGAAAAGTAACTGCGAATGCGAAAGGGGTAGTAAGAAACGGATTGAGCAAAACCCGAACGTGTCTTGTCCTTGATCGTGCAACACACATCCGAGTTTATAGAACACACACATGAATCATTATCGTTACATTACCACTCGTGTGTGTGTGTGTGTGTGTGCATTATCGTCATTATCATCGGAGCGTCTTCTGACGCTGAAAACAAACGCGGAGGTTCTTTTCCTGATGGTTCGATAGTTAGTTGAACATGAAGTATGTAGTGAACCGACTATATGCCACGTTCTAATGAACTGTCGAATTTTCTTTGCGAAAAATGCAATTCAACGGGAAGGTTTGCATAAAAGTACAACGAGTAGAGGGGAAAAAATAACGTTCTCTGATTATAGTGTAGAATGTACATATATATGTTGTTTGCCAGTTGCCAATGTACTTGCCAATGAGGAGGTGAGAAAGGTGGTGAAAACATAATAGATCCACCCTACTTACCAGCAGCGCTAATAATTTTGCAAGGCGCCGTGATTTTGTTATGCAAAGTTTGGTTTTTTTGCATGGATGCTGATGATACGCTTTATATTATTCGCCTTTTTGTACATCTACTACACCTGCTGTTTGTCAGCACAATAACAGAGCAAGTAGCAGTGGTTCCTGTTTTCCGCGTTTCGGTATTTCGGCACAAAAAAATGTTTCGAATCCGTTGTTATCATCCCGTCAAGATGATATTTCATCTTGTCGCTGACTCTAACTTAGGCGATTCTTTTGAACATGTAGAATTTACGAGTGCCTTGAATTGGATACTTGCAGTGTAACAAGCCAACACGAATAGCGTATGCATCATGGATTTGCACAGCAGTCGTTTGTCGTGATAATCAGCTCATGCTTCCTAAATAATGTTGCCATCATTTTAAGTAGCTGAACTTAGAAGTAAATTACTATAAAGGATGAAAACAATGGCAGTTCAAGAACTTTTCCTCACGATCTGGTAAAACATGATGGATCTGACTGAAAATGCTCCGTGCTCTGATGCTATATAAATTCTTTCTCTCTGTTTTCGTTTTGTTAATACTACAACAGTGATAGCTGTCTTCTGTATAGGTACCTTTTATAAATACAGGTAATAATCCACAGGAACCTACGCTGTTTTCAGGGTTCGTCGCTTCCTTCGCAGTCTGCCAGTCAGAAAGAAGTAGCGCTTATCTGATGTATTGAGCATGCTTGAAAATTGTAGAATTGTATAAAGCAATACTAATATCATCAAGCATAAAAAGAACGAATTTATTCTATCAGGAACAAAAATACATGTGCTTTAAAGTTCGTGTGCAGACCCTAATACCAGAAGTAAAAATTTTTGTGGCAGCCAACCTTGAATGAGATGCAAGGATCATAATGAACGCTTTTTAGTGATGATAATCAAAAACTAAAAAAAACTGTGCCTGCGTTCAACAAAGAGTGTACATATATGTGTATATATGTAATACCTGAATAATAGTCCAATTGTCGTACTACCTTATCTGGGCACACAATCTGTCTTGTACAAAAATGCAATGTCAATGCGTTTTTGATGGCTTCAAGATAGCTGTATACGAAATGTTTTACACGTCTTCTCACTCAACACTTTGTAAATTTGTAGATTTCTACAAAGCGTACGGTAGCGGTATAAACTACAGTACATGTATAGTACAGTACTAAACTAAAGATTGATTGCATTGAGTTTCTTTCCACAAAAAAGACATTTTTGCACCAAAACAAAAAAATCTTTACGCATCATTAGTCATTGCCAGAATTTAAAAATTACTTCTTTGATCAACAGATATGCTGTATGAAGTTTGCTTGAAGCAATCGCAATTATCTGTTAGTTAAGGCTAAGACTATAGATAGATACACAAAATTTCTCAATGTAAATATACCTACTGATTATGCGCGATAGGGGTAGGTACATGTTCAGTTTTACAATACGGGTAGTTACTCGTAAGCGTAAACCTCTTGATTGTGGTAAGTACAGGCTCGTTTTATCATTCACATTTTACCAAATCATTACTATCATCAATGGATCAAGTGAAAAACCATGTAAAATCTCTTCCGTCTTACCTACACTACCGAAGCACCTATTCCTGCCACCAAACCTCTAGAATCTTGTTCTCCTGTCAAATCAAAAAAATGTGTAGTATGTACATTAAATGAATATATTGAGTACTGACGTCATTCCTGAAAACTGATTGCTGGTATGATTGATATTTTAAGTCATTGAGGAGTTTTTGACAATGTACACATAATGCGGTTGAATAAAACCGGTACTTCAGAAGATTAGTATCAGCTTAACATCTCTGCTTCTGACTAAAATGCCCTGTACACATTTGCGATGAGCGACGCAGGAATGAAAAGCGAACACTTACGATCTTTCATCTTTGTATTGCGTGTATGTACTGTACTATTTATTCTGCATTACAAACAGCACCAGTACGACATTCTGTTTCTGTTCCCTTTTATTTTGAATTCCCGACACCTAATTAAGACCATAGACGATTATATGATCATTAAGAGGTAGTTAATAGCTGCTTTAAAATATCTTTGAAAACATGGACCGAACCATTGTACATTTAAGCAAGGTGATTTTCTCCTTGTTCAAATTTATTCATTTGAACATATTCAAGCTAGTAGCTACTGCGTTTGCAGTTATTATTGCAAATGTCTTCTCGAGAACATTGAACCATTGAAATTGCGAAATTCAAATAATAAAAAAAATAAACTCGTATGAATTACAACCGCAACGGGGTCGAACTTGTGAAATAAGGAATATACCTAATTTTTAGTAACAGCTTTATGAAATTCACAAACACAAACAACGCACAAGAAAAACGTATCCGTTTTCGTTGACGCTGAATAATAGTTATGTAGAAAATGGTGGGTACAAAAAGACATGTACAAGTTCATTGTTCATGATATAATGGAAAATAAAGATTTAGCTCTGCATCAATTTTAAATATTCATTTGCATTGCCACATTTGGCTTTTTAAAATCTTTACTACGATGTAACATGCAATAAACTGGGTTTTATACCTAACTTGACAGTTGATTGTGTACAAGTACAATATTTTGTTGCATTTTATCATTATTTCCACTATTGCGGGTGGCCAACACTCAAAAGATCCTTTTCGCTTTTTTCACACCGCTGCCAGAACCAGGAACGGCATATGATATAGCACTTCTTGAACCCTACATGTCTACTGTCTACCTACATAGATTCACATCTTGCATACTTTTAACCGCAGACACATCTGCAACCGAATTGTTGTTTATTCTTTCTTTGTCTGAGCGATCAATGCCATGATGAAGTAGAGGGTCTTTGTGGGAAAAATTCCATGCGTTCGCGTTTAATAATATTAAAAGTCGGTTTAAAACGTATTCCTTTGTGCCAGTGCCAACACTGCCATAGGTCATGAAAAGTATATTATTATTAAGAGTTTGTTAAGTGTGTACCTGTTTCTTTACCTAAAAGGAGACGAGTGCATCAAAAAACAGAAAAGGGGCTTGTTTTTTCTTCTGAACTTGCATTGTTGCTGGTTTAGATTGCAATTATGGTGCATTTTCTTGCTCGTTTTACTGCCCTTTGGCACATAAATAAGGCAAGTTGAAGTGTAACAGACAACAGTACAATTGATGTTTGTATTATACTGATTTTTAAAAAAGCATCCCTAAATAACTTGCTTGACTTATTGTGAGCATAAGTGTTGCCATTTTATTATTGTGTTTCTTGGTCTACCACTACCAACAAAACAACCACCGCTTATAAATAAGCTCAGTTGATTATAATCAACATCATCATGGACACTGCTTTCACGCTTGGTAGTACCTACAAAATTTGTAGTTTTAGCCGAAGTCAAAGAGATGTGTTACAGGGTGGTATGATGTTGTGCATGGTTGGACTAAGGCAGTTGAGATTATGGCGAAGAAAACCAAGTTTGTTTAAGAAAACTTAATGATTCGTTGTGGTAGAGAGAGAGAGATGCACTAAAAATTGTATTTTGCCGCACTCAGTACTTATATCAACACAAGAAAATGTCTTGATCCAACTGTATTTTTCTGTTGCTGTGATTAAACACTAATTTTATTGCAAGGTCATGCATTCCATCACTAAAGTCGTTTGTTTACTCATTTCTGTTGACACACACTATATAGAAGCATGCGTTTCTGCCTTTTCATTGTACTGAAACAAAATTTATGCAGATAGATAATATGACTGGATTTGCCATGATTTTTATTTTTATTTACATACTTGGTTTGTACGTGTAACTTACTGATGTGCCTCCCTAAAATTTTGAAACACCTACATACCTGGGCTCGTAAATAGGATGCAAAAACCGGTGGTTATCGCTGATTGTTTTGTTGTGAGTTGTGTTGTGATTGACTTGCACTGCCAAAAAACAACGCTACGATGGTAGGTAATAGTAATAATAATAAGCAACGATAAGAAACAAAAACGCATATAATGGCAATGGAGTTGAAGGTAAAGTTCGCGGATATGTAATCTTCATTATTCATAACCAACCATCTCTCATTCTTCTTTACTACCTATGCATGCTTTCATTCTTGTACCTTGATCTTCACATTTAAAAGATGATAAATATCAGACCGCACCCCTTTAATTACCTGAAGCTGTTCAGAATAACTGGCATTCTCAAAGGCAGCTGGTAAGTCATGTCTGGCAGTGGGTGACGATAGGTAATTATACCTTACTTCACTTTATGATAGCTACTGGTACTTACAAAGATGTCGAAAAATAACCATATTGTTTTTTGGTACCATAATGCAGTGATGGGAGGTATGGATGCACCAGAGGATGTTTACTGCAAAAATGATTATGTTTTTGTTCACACATTCTCATCACTGTTTAGTTTTCATTTTTTACAAAAAAAACAATGCAAAGTTTTATTCGAATTCATTGCGCTTCACACCCTTTAGTAGTGCAGCACATAGCATTTTTTTTATGAATATGTGTCTATGATATTACTTCATTAATAAAAATAATAATAAAAACATTAAAGGTGACGTGCTATCCCACTAATATCCTTTCTTTATATAGGCAACTTGTGTTGGGCGTGTGAGCGTTATGTTCGTGGAGCATTAGCTAATTTTTATATCTCCACTCCGCGCTTATACTTATCATCATTTTTTACGTCAGTACTTCATTCATTCCTGAGGACTTTTGGTTCTGATCGATTCATTGATATTTCTGAGAGTTTATTTGTGCGTGATCATCCTATTATTGAGCAACGTCATGCATAAGCGTGTAGAATAGAAAAATATAGGTCAACGATTGGGTTTCATCGATAGAGCACATATTGCGAAAATATATTTTTAGCAGCCACGGGCTTCGGATCTTTCAACAAATTTACTAACCTGGTCGAAAATATTATTTTAATGCAAGACTTTTTTACTTTTATTTTTTCAGATCATGATTACTAGCTAATTTACTGTCAATATCTCACGTTCGGTCTTGATACATAATAAAAGGCTGTATCACAAGGGCCATTTCGAAATAAAATGAAACGGAATTTATATCTAAAACGGTATAACAAGTTCTGGTTTAAATGACTTCGCTAAAATGGAAAAATATATTGTTATGTAGTCAGTAGGCTGCACCTAGTTTTCAAAAATTTAATGTATGTATGCTGTATTGATAGAAAACTGGGTAGATAACTTCATTAGTACTTTAATACAAGTAGAACAAAACTGGACCCTCAATTTGCAAGTTATTCAATATTGCATATAGGTATGTTTAATTGAAAATTACAAGAAAGCATCAACCTAAAAATTGCATTATCAATATTTGTGAATGTCAATCGACCACCCGCTGTCCACATTGTTTTAAATATGAACTTGGTTACTTAGTGGTTGTTAAATTTAAAGGTGAATTACCGTTTTAAATATCATTCAGTTTAATTATTAATAAGACAGGAACCATTTTTTCTTGTTCTGAAATGACGCCTAAAATTGACAATTTTTAGAGCATTTATATTTGTATTCGCTTCAGATCTTGATTTAGGAATCGTCGTGTGCAACGTTAACTCCTATGGATTTGGCAAAGGAGTTATGAAAGTAATTTGCGTGAGCTCTTTGACTAAACTCTGCTCACCACCCCATATTCGTATAAAGCAAGCAATGCGCAATGTCTAATTTGCTCTTATCTTGTTTGTAGTTGTCAACCAATGTGAATTTAGTTGAGGGATCAAAAAAACTTTCACCACGTCATCACTGCACGTATATAGAAAGTATATTTGTTGTGTAGTTTCACAAACAAAGGATACTTATTTACAAAAGCAATTAACCCTGAGAATGTGAGTCAATTCGTTTGATCGGTTCGATTATTTCGGCTCCTCTTTATCTATTTCATCAGCAAACTCAGCATTTTTGTCCTAGTCCCGTACACGTTTCACATTTGAGGTTACGCGTTGCAGCTGCGGTGCGGTCCAATTCAATGATATGATCGAAAATCAAAAATGAAATTTATTCGATTATTCGAAAAAGGAAATTGCATCCACAACTTTGACAAGAGAATAGGATTGGAATAAGAAGTGAATGTACACACACATGTGACGTAAAATCGTAGTGTAAGTTACCTTATTGAGATCCGCTATGTAGCATGTGTAGCAACGCTATTTAGCCATTTTCCTCTGTCGGTGTCGGTACATGAATCAATTTTTCTGATGCCACACCGACACGCTACCCCTTTACAAATTGCAATCGCAAAAGAGTAGGAGTAAATGTCATAGTCATTAGGATTCTTACATTTGAACTACAATCTCAAGTTCTACCCTAAAGGTCAAAGGCATGACGTGGTATTTCCTTGTGCGTAAACAATATATGAGAACTAAACCCTAATAAGGCAACTACCTATCCATCCTCAACTTGTAAATTGAAACTGGTGTACAAAAAGTGGAGTAATAATTTACGGTGGTAAAAATCGATCTAATGACGAACCTGATATTCGTTTTTATAGTCTTATAAAACTGCAATAATTTGTTATGGCGGTGTTTAATGATTGGATACTATACTCGGATATTACTACCAGACAGATAGAGATATATAGGTTCCGAAATATCTTACACAGTAATTTTGAAAATAAAAATGTCTCCCAACTCCTGGCATTAAATTTTGCTATAGCTCTAATCTCCTTCTCTTCATACGAGCAATACTCTAGTGATAATGTCCTAGCCTTTGGTCATGAAGAGGAGCAACGCAACACAACTGTGTTTCTCGGATAATAGTATAATAGGATTACCTGTTTTGATCAGACTCCTTTCCTAGTAATTATAATTATAATCTTTGTTTTAGTCATGTTCATTATTAGGAGATATTTACAAATTCACAAAATGGCGGAGAAAAGCCAACGCGAAAAGGGAAAGAAAACATATCTAATGTATATGTACTGTTTACCTAAATTTTCCGTTCATGTTCGACCAGCTTGTATGGAACTACATACAACATAGGTAGCTTCTTTGTGCAACACAAGAGAGTTCTCATGTACTATATACCAAGTTGGACTCTGTGTGTTGCGTAAAATGTTCCAAATCTTTACTTTTTCTGGGCTCCAGTGATTATTTGCCAACGTGCTAGTTTACACTAATTAACAGAACAACGTAATCTTAAAAAGACATTGCAAAATTGACAATATTAAATTATTACCTATAAGGAAACTTTATGTCGTTGTTAAAAATATTATATACGGTATCCTATATTAAGTGATATACGGGGAAATGGGCTATGGGCTAAGTTGCAAACTTTGCAAAAGAAATACAGGGCGCACAACTATCGAACTGTATATATTATACGTACTCATTGTAACTTGTAACTCATATATTATAACTTGTATTGAAACATTTGGTATCGTAATCGTATAGCCTACTGAAGCTATATTATTTTATGAAACGACTGCCATAAGTTCCACACCTTAAAACCCCGTCAATCGGATATTAAGCGCCCTGACGGCAAGTTGAAAATTATTTGCTTTGCAGCGATAACACATTATTACTAATACTCCTGTAGCATTCAACATCACCATTCAAGAAAACTCGGTAAACCTTAAAAATCATAAATTTGTCTTCGTGACTCGTGATAAAGAAGTAGCCTGACGAGAATCATGCGGTGGGTTTAGTATACTTTTGTCGTGAAATAACAAAGCAATTCATTGTCAGTTTTTATGTCCCTTGATTTCAGAAAAGCTTTTTTCGAATTGTTTGATGCATTAACAGCGCAGTGGGCTTCAAGGTAGTATTATACATGTCTATCTACCTACCTGTAGGATATTATGACGGCTACCAAATAACATAACCGTTTTCGTGTGTTATTACCACTGCTGCTGTAATCCCTTTATGAGAGACGTTTTTTCTGACAACTAAACAATTACATTCCCCCATCATCTGTAATGCCTAGTTTATAAGGCACGACCGACAACGACGAAAGGAGAGTACAACGATGTATTTACTGACTCTACGATAGCATCTTTCACTCATCATCATTGTCATATATTCTGAAAGAATAATAATGTTATTGGTGCAGCGACCAGGCAAAGGCACCAGATTAAAATCTGCAAGGATCTCGGTACCGCTACTTTTTCTACGCCCACCAACAACGTCACTCCCAATATTCCTACCCGACCACCATCTTTAATCACAATAATAGTCATTTTCTCTATATCACGTTGATGGAGTAGTAATAATAACGCAGACAAAAGTGTACTCATTCTCTCTCTTTCTCTCTCTCTCTCGCAAACATGACGAGTAGGAATTCTACTACTCAGCAAATGGCACTCATCAACTCAGTTTCCTTCTATGATTTATGGTTTTTCGTTTTCGTACCTGCATGCCATATGGTTAGTATTGCACAAGCAATCTGCACGAAACCTAAAACCTGATCCGGTTGCGTTTTTTCTGGGACACGCACAGCAACACAGTAAACTTTATAACTGCAGTTTCGCGACCGTTTATACATGCATTAAGTTAGAAAAAAATGTAAGTACTGCAGTATAAGAAGTGTAGAATGAGGTATTTCCGTGTTGTTACTTTGTCGCCCGTCGCTTTTATCCTTTCATTGTCGAAGCAATTTTGAAATGCTACCACTGACACACTGGTTAATTATTGTGGCAAAATGACGGTAAACAGTTTAACTTGGTTTTTATGCTCACATGATATGTACAAAGTTCACCGGTGCCAGTGTCAATGGGACTAGTACAACAAAAAATCGTGCCAATAACAGGGTCATGGTGTGCAGAGAAAGAGATTTTAAACACATTTTTCATCAAATGTAGTACAAAAGCAACATAGTTGCGTAATAATTACGTCTAATTTTGCTGGTTACCGATCTTCTAATTAGAAACTATGTGGAGATGGTCTTTTTGAAGGACGCAAACGTGCATTGCACGATAATAGTAACAAAACAAAAAGGCTTTGACTAAATGAGTATAAAGAAAGGACAATTTCCATGTCTGTAGGGATGACATACCTATATAAACGATATAATTCGCATGATGATACTTTTGCGATGTATTAGAAAGACATAATGGGATTGTATTTGTAGCCTACTAAATTCATTGCAGTTTTACTCTGTAGCTATACTTGGTTATTTACAAAAAATCTAACAAGGTCTAACAAGCTGCTTTGCAGGAAATATGGTCTGACCTCCGACCTACAAAGACTTCGTAGCGCAGTACTGCGGTGCCAATTGGTTGTAACATTTGAGTCTGTGGGTCCGTCCGTATGTCATATGTGCTTCTCCTTCGATAAGTGATTTCTAAAATCAATTCCTATCGTCTTATTTTGTTCTGCATTCAGGTTTACCTTTTGACCCCCGCCCCTTGAGAGTCTCTGTCCCTACAGAGTTAGGCTACAAGGTTAAAACCCATACATATGTGTCTCATTTACCCGTTCTAGATTACAGAGGTAGCTCGTGTTCCCTTAATGTTTACATAAATTCGGTTTCAGGGATTTTTTATTTATGGTCAAAATTTGTTTCCTTGTTTAATTCCGATACGTTTGGTTCAGGTGAGACTGTGTATATTTGACATTTGTTTTCTTAAAAGTTATTACAGCATATGCTAAGATGACATTACATGATGTAATGTCATCTTAATGTAATTTATGTAATAATTTACATCTTGGCATAAACATGTACTAACTTAAATTTTAATACAGTCCTAATTTGGTACAAACAGACCCCTTCGAGACTCTGGTTAGTTAAACCCAAGTTGACTTTCATGGTCTACTAAGACTTCAAATTTAGGCACGAATAAGCATACATCTGCGTGCAACTATAATTATCTTCCATTTTACAAGAATCTAGTTGAAATCGCTGTTAACTAAAACATTTTCTTTTCATTGGTTCTTATCATGTATTTTGTAGACGCTGCTCACCAATTCATAGAATATATATTTAAAACTCATCATGAATCTGATCCAATTTGCAGTACGACAACTTATTTAAATGTGTCTCTTGATTATGCTGTCATTTCTTTAAAGGTTCCGATGAAGGTCCAGAAGTACATTGCCCCGCTACTAATAGTAATGGTAAGGATAATTTTTAGAAGTTTTTACAAGTTGTGTATGATAAGTATTCAGTTCACTAATAATTTTTGGGTAAATCTTATTTGGGTAGACCAAATA
>JAHZNE010006452.1:0-22875 GCA_027744055.1 Callyntrura sp. NNG-2020
GCCCGGACCGCTGCACCGCTGCACCGCTGTACCGCTACGTTTTGAAGTGCAACTCTAGGAATTCTCAATTTTTAAAAAGCATACATAATCTACTGTTGTACGTAACAGAAGGCCTGTTTCCCAGGCAGAGGAAGGGATGAGCAACAAGGTACAAGAATACCTGGGTAGGTAAAGGGCAGGAAGAGCAATCATTGTTCCATACAGAGACTAACAGATTCATGCTGTTTAAAGATGTAGCTACGAGGGACGTGATAATAATAGGCAATAATTTTGTAACTGCTTTCCTTCTCCTTCTGCCTATACTATACCCATGCCCATGTGCACCGTGCACGGCAAGTGGTCTACCAACATTCAGAACCTGAAAGAGATCAGTAAAAGAAAGAAAAGTACACGAGGGCTGTTAGTGTCACTCGGACAAATTTCGTGGGGCGAAAAACATACAGGAAACAGGGAGGTGAGTTGTTGGTAGGGAAAGGAAAAACAAATTGAAAAATTGTTATTGCGATGATTATGGTCAACTCATGTGTTGTACAGTTGTACACATTTTAAAATCTGGCAAGAGACACGTCGCGCTCATGTGTCTTTGCACAGCAGGTGCTAGACAAGTAGGTTTTGTTCATTGAACAGGGAAATTCACGCTGGGATTACTGACTATACAAAGTAGAAATCGCGAAAACATGACTATACAATCACAAGTCAGGAATCGTCAGTGTCTCTGTAATGCATACTGTAGACAGTTTTGAATTCATGCAGGTTACCGTGGCACCACTGATGAAATTAGCAGAAGTCTTCCGTATAGACGTAAACGTGCATTTAAATTAGGAATGTTTACAAAAGTAATTTGTCCAAATGGAAAGAGTATTTAGAAAACAGGGCAAAAAGCACAATCAACCTTGAAAAAAATTGTCGCGTTCTATTGAGTAGTTACAACGCCTGCAGGAGAAAATACGGTAGTGAATTTGATGAAATATGCAGTAAGATAGATCCAGGCTGACTGTCAACTGTGGATGAAGCAAAATCGAATAGAATTTTCGGGCATCATACTTATTTTCTCTGCATGAACAATTTATAAGCTTAAAACTGCAAAATATGCAGAAAATTCTCCTTTAAAGTGAATCATGTTTTGAATAAAAGCTGCTTCTAAAGTCGTTAAAACTATAGTTCTGCTGTACTATGAACTATGAGATCCACTATCAAGTACAAACTTTTTCAGGGACGTAAATGCAGCATAAATTTAGGCTTGTTCGTATCGTAAGTAACATATTTACGACATTTTGTATAAATTCATTCGTTAGAATTCAACTCATGCTTTTCCAGTTATTTGTATAAACGTATTAAAGTAGCGCATTTTATCTTGTTTGATGTATCAATTGAATTTTTTATGGGGGCTGTGAGTTGTGAGGCATTTCCTTTTATGCCTGCCATTTACGTATGTAATTTCATCTAGACTTTTCTTCGCCGACGACGCTCTGTTCTCCTTATTGGGATGTTGAAAGGTGTTCTGTGTGGTGTGGTGCATCGAGAGAGATCAAGGGAAAATGAACAAAGAAATTCTTGGGAAACCACGAAACCACACTGAACCCCAATAGAGTACTTATCGCTCTTAGCTGTTCCTGGAACGCTACTACTACTGGACAGAAACTGCAACATCATCAGTCATGATGGTATTTCTTACAGGAGCGCATCTTTACTTTCTGTTGAAAATGATGATGTGATAATTTTAAACGTTTCCCCGTATCCACCAGAATTTCAAAGACATTTTAAATAAAGTGAACTACTACGTTACTTTGTAGCTGTGTGTAACTACTTTAATACAATGAAGTAAAACGAAAGTTCATACAAGACTGACCTCATTTAACTAAATACGTAAAGACATTGAATGAACCACAAATATAACTGGACAAACTCCCATTTTCAACGGTCATCCATGTCGTTCATGCCATGGATCTTGTGCCGTTGTAATATAACAACTAAACTTCCCAGGTATAACATGTACATAGGTATTACTGTGTTTCTCGACAAAAATATGTTGAATTTCAACTTGCATAATTGGTAATAGATCGGTTACCACGGTAAAGAAACAACGGTAAAACATAAATTCATGTCCCACATATGCATTAAAAATATACTAATGTCGGTTAAAATTCTGTTTTATTTGAGCTGATGTCGAGAGTAGGATGGTGGCATTTGAATCCATCAAAAATTAACGGACAAAAAAGTCTTAGCTTCAACATAAAAATTTCTATAATAACAAAATTCCATAATCATGTCCGAAATCTTAAATAAATCGTCCTGGATCAAATTACTGGTTTAAATCCTTTAAATATAAATAAATATTGCCGCCGCAAAAGTTAAATTCGGCGTCTTGCTGTAACAAAAATATGAAACGTTGCTAAAATGGAATACTATTATAATTTCTACCTGTTGTCTTCGTTACACACAACTTTATTAAACGTAACTTTCAAACCCATTACATTAGCTAATTGCACGAACAGCGGTAAGCTGGACACAACCTAAAGTTAACGAACGCTTGACTCCTTCAATCTCGGACGAATCGGTTGAACTGGAGAATAAAACCTTAACCACTAAAGCACCACCAAAGAAAAATGCTAGTCGTAAAAACAAATACAAACAGGGCAGCATGACGCATTTTAATGTTTATTTCACCAACTCCAATAAACAAACAAAATTTAACAAATCATTCTTCATTTCCAATATCTTCTGCGTTACTACTGCACACAGGAAGGCATCTCTATATGTGTTTGTGTACCTTTCAAAAACAACAACGCCAGCTTACACCACAGGTGTTTGACAACGCACACAAGAGAGTTTCCTCGGCGGAGTACCGTTTTCTTTGAAATCCGAACATAATTAGCAGTTTTGAGTATCTCTTTTCTATTTATGCCCCTCATAAATATAGCCAATATGCCATCATCATCGTCATCATCATCAACCTTCAAACAAGTCTCTCGTCTCAGCAATAATAATTTAATCTGTAATTACTATTTTTTACGAAATGGACGCGTACCTCTGTTATTACTACCAAGTTGCATCTCACCTCGACGATCACAGAGTCAAAGCCAAGGCCTCTTAAACGTCAAAGGTTGCCTCTTTGGGTACTACATCATTGTCATCCCAGTGTACAGCCTCTTCTTCCTTGGCACGCTACACACCTGCTTTAAAAGAGAATATATATGGAAAATTGTACACTGTTCTCTGCTGGAATTCTTTCCTGGGCAGAAACTACCATCCTACAAGATGATACATTGTTTCCTTGGCAGAACCTCGGCTGCTACTAGAAGCCATTCCCCCTCTCTCGCTGGTCACCGATGATCACGATGAAGATGTTGCTGATGATGATTATAGGAAGATCTTCCTCGGACGAAAAAAGGTAAGTTACGCTCAACCACAATAACCGCTCGAGATCCCTTCAGGCTCTCTTTCTGGCTGAGAGCACCACAGAGAGGTTTTTATGTTTGCCCGTTGAAAATTTAGGTTGTTCCTCTTCATCAATAAATTACCTATCATTCTCTGAACTCATCCTATTTTGTGCTTTGTGCCAGTAAATGGATCCTTCTGCCTCATTTCAGTTTTACAATCCAGCCGGTAACGAAAGGTAAGCGAGATGGGGAGAGATATTGTAATAAAACTGTGTTGTCCGGATGAAAAGAAAAAAAGATGACTCCAGTAAGTACCGTATTTAGCATAGAGTAAAGACGATGCGATGACAAACAACTTTTTTGTTGGGGATTTTCTATGCAACCACATTGAAACGCACGGGGAGAGTGCAGTACAACAGGGTAGTGGCGGGGACTCGGAGAGAGGACGTCTTTGTTGGTTGAAGGAAATTAGAGGTACAACAGGGAACAATGGGCGACAACAAGACAAAAAGTTACTGTGGCACATTACCGATTTCCATTTTAATTTGAGGGAAAATCGTTCTTTTCTTTCTGACTGAGTGACTTTTTGTTCTTGCTTACTCATCTCCTCTCATCTCCAACTTTTTACCAGGGACACTGTTATTGGGATGTGAGGGGAGGTGTTGCGTCGAGTGTGATCCACGGAAAATGTAAATATTAGACAAAGAAAAGTCTTGTGAAGGGCCACATCTTTCTTGGGTTGTTCCCGGAACACTACCGCAATTATGGAACAGAAAATGCATCATCATCACTCGCTCTCTGTCTTGATTCATCAATGTTCCCGTAATCATCAGAAAAGAAAAGGCATCTCTGGGAAGACAACCCAATAATATCAATATTGTGCGGGGTAAGCAGCTGGCGTTTCTCCTACCATTCAATACGAAAGAAGATGATCATCTTCCTCAATCTCGGAAGGATCAAAGTTGATACAAAAAGGTAGACAAGAAAATTTGGTAATTCCACTCAAATCATCTTGTATCGTTCTTCAAAGTCTGTGGTTACCACACCAGATTAAATATGAGAGAGCTTCTCAAACCCGTCAAATTGAGTGTACGCAGAGATGCGTAAGCTTGATTGTGTACAATATGCCGAAAATGATACAGATGAGAGCACCGAGGAAAGTAACATCGATGGAAATGCCCCGTCATCAGGAAAGTTCCATGGTGACGGTGCGGTGTATGTGTGTGGCGGTGGTTTTTCGTTTTGCAGATGACGACGACGACAAACTCAACGACTAAAATTTACCATTAGCGGTCGAGTGATCTTTATTGTGTAAGGGGGAAGAGGCATCCACCCATATTTTTGCGGAGGTAATAGCAACGCACTTAAGTTGTAATGGTAGGCACCGTAAATTCCGGAATAATTGGCTTTTTGTTCCTTTTCCTAAACGCCTTAGCATTAAAACCGTTACTACTTACTACTACTCTACTCTGGTGAGCTGTTTATCTGACTCGTTGGTTGCTGAAACGTAAACAACGTCATAATTCGTGAAGAACGGAGAGTAGCTCTACTGTTGTTATCGTTATTGCACCAACTAGCTATCTACAGCCGCAGTGGTGGTGGTGGTAGAGAACTAAAGTTTCAGATAACCGGGGTGTAGTTGGTGTTTATAAAGCTTGTAAAATGACGACTGGTTTATTATCACAAACGTCCCATAAAAACGAACTATTTCGCTCTCGATTATTATTATTCCCTCTGTTTCCCTCTCTCTCTCTCTCTGGAACTCTCACGCACTCCCGCTGGAAAACAAGCAGGTACATAAACTCGCATCAGCATCACTCATACAAAAAAAAAGATTATCGTGCTGAAAAGTGCTTAACGTTTTCGAGAAGAGATGCAGGTAATAAAGTTGTGTCGGGATAATGGTGATAGGGTCATTTACTCGAGGTTCATTTTATAGGGACACTTTTTTTCCTCCTGCTGCTGTTGTACTCTGCGACGACGAAGGGAAATATCCTTTTGGATTTTATGGAGGTACCTACATGTACAGACTTGTCAGCTAAAGCCAGGGACGGAGAGGAACGACGTAAGAAAATGGAAAAACAATGCGGAAAAGTCGCAGCGGATTTATACTCGAGAGAAGTGTAGAAGTGTGCCATAAAATGCCTTTTTTGACAAGAGCGCTTCTGCCATCATCGTCGTCGTCGTCGTCCTCCTCCTCCTCCTGGTAGAAAGGGAAAGGCAAGAAGAGACGAAGAAAAAAAAAATTGAATGGAATATAAAACGGGTATTGCGAGTACCAGTTCAGGATAATGTGTACGAAAAATAGGGGTTTCTCAGAGATCGACACTTACGACGAGACGACAGGTCATAAAGAGGTTTTAAATTGTCTCCCATCATCACACTTTCAACGAGTGTGCATTTGCTCTCTCTCTCTCGCTCTCTGGCTCTCATGCATATACAATATAACAGGTAATGATGACGATGGCGATGATGGCTTTGTTATTGGAAAATGGTAATAAAATGTGTGTCATTTGAATAATAGAAAAATACCTCCTTCCCTCTCCAAATGAACTAGGGGAATCTAGGGAACAATATCGTTGTCCGCGTAAACTTGCGTGGCGTAATGACATTTTAAACAAAAATGAGCTGTGCTATTCCTGAGGAGATTAAGTTTTCAGGAAAAATGTAATCCTTCAGATCCTTGTACCTTTTTGAGTATCATTGTTACACGTTTCATTGTGTAAAGTATCCATTGTTTCCTCTGCCACGACGACGACGACGTGTACAACTGTCGACTTGGCAGAGCAGAGCAGAGAATCCTAATCCACGCCTAATATCCTGCCTGTAGTTACACATACGTTCCCTGTCTCTGCTCGATGCTCTCTGGATAAACCTGTCATTCTTGTAATATGCAGTCCACCACAGAGGAACGATCAGACAAGCAGGGTGGAGTTTTGGTCAGGAATGGTGATAGAGGCGTCAATAAGACGAGTGTAACGTGTGTAGAACGACACGCATTTTCTTGACAGATGACAGCAACTCCCGTTTATTTTTTTTTCTGGTACACTTTCTTATCTGGGGTGTTGGCAGCTTCATATTTTAATGAGTTGTCTAATTGAACGTCCCCTGTCATCAATTTTTCTTATTGGTGATGCCCAGCTAACCTTCTCTCTGGCCGGAATAATATTACTTATTACTTGGTAGTAATCTCGGGACAGATGACAGCTCCACCAGGCAGTAATGATAATCGTTATTAATGAAGGTGGCAGACCACTACGGTAGAGAGAACGGGGAACAAGAGGAGCCATATGGAAGGAGAATATGTTGGTAATCCCAATGTCAAATTATAACAATAATTAATGTATCTCTCAATTCCTCCTCGACTACGACGAGACGCAAAGATAACTGTGATGTAGGAGGTACTGACTTTCCATTCTCTCTCTCGTCTTTTTTACCGGGATATCTTGGTTGTCAGTACCAATACTGCTGCTATATTGATTTCTCGGTTGTTACATTAAATTCGACTTTTGTAGCTTACTTTTAAGGTGTTGCCCGGATACAATGAAATGGCAGAATGGCGTGCTACGGAGAAATCAAAGATGAGAACGTCAGGGAAATAATAATTTTTTTTCCACGATGCTCCCCCTCTCCACATTATTAATGGTGATCCCGCTTCACTGATGTTTTTACGCACGAATGTAAAGGATGATTTGCAAAGTTGGTGCCATTACGTTCCCCTTCACCATATTCATATTCTGCATTTGAATGGGCATGTAGGCCAAGGTCTCGCTGAAATGGGGAAAAAGAAGAAGAATAATATGAAAGTATCGTCGTCGTCGTCGCGTCGTAATCATGGTGGACGTGGAGTTATGGTAATAACGGCGATGATGATAATGACGTGCTTATTGGCCATTCCAGAGTGCGGTTTTGGAATTTTTAAAGTGGGGAGAGCTGGAGGGTAGAATGGTTTAAACATGTGGCAGCTCTCCTTTATGATTTTTTTTTCTCCCTCGAGGTCTGATATTGTTATGGCTGTAGTATGCTGCGCGCTGCTGAAGGACACAAACACGAGAAGCTACTTTTCTCTAATGAGCAGTCATCATGTCACCCACTTACAACACCATTAGGAGAAGTAATGGTAATGGGGTGGTGGTGGTGATGATGATGGCCATGGTGGAGTATAACTGGGATTGCAGGCACGATATGGACGTGTTCTTTCTGGAATTTTATTTATTTTTAATGAAGGAAGCAAGGGAGAAGACAAGATGAAACTACAAGGAAAATTTAAAGAAGCAACGTGATAAGTCAACACCCACCCTGGGGACAAAAAAAGGAACATCAAATCCGGGAGTATGTCGCGTTGTCCAGGCGGCTACTGTGTTTAGCAGGATAGGACAACCAAATACGGTATAGGAACTCTCGAGTTCATTCAGATCAGATAGGGAGAGAAAAGGATGAGTGAAAAAAATTTAGTGGTTACCGCCCATTTTAAAAATCGTTCTGAAAAGGATTCAAATTATGAACACTGACAAGGAGAAAAATATTATGTTGCTTTTGTCTTGCCTGTAATGAAATACCAAAAGGAAAGATAATAAAAAACGCACTCCAGGGGTCAACTGTAATTAGTAATTAAGGTATATTAGGATTATAGTGGTGCAAACGTTTACTTTAGTCCTTTTAGTTTGAAAGTTTGGTACAGTATTAAAGACTTGTTCTACAATAGAAAATAACTCCATACATATTGAAAATGTATTTTTAAAAAGATGTGTCATAGAATTTGTCAACAAATATTTATTTTTAATCCAGCCTTGTCACATTTGTATAATAATATTTGTATACTATAATATGCATAATATATACGCCGAAAAGTTTTCATTTTTTCCATTGGACAATGTAGTGACTACAGATCCGGTGGTAGTGGTGGTGGTAAGTCAGCAGTCGGAATGCTAGGAGTGAAGTGTGCTAGGACGGGAACAGAGAATAATGGGAATGCGATGACTAGAAAAGATTTTGAATGTCCTTTTAAACAATTATACAAATACAATTTATTTATAAACGGTTGTTATCAAGTTAGGCGCCTGACTTGGAAAGTAAATACAAAATCAAATATTTAAATCATAAATCAAAAACATTGTTGAATAACCACACACTGCATTTGACATCCATATCCTCAAATTTGTGCGAGGTAACCAAATATACCAATAAGAAGCAGTTATCTGTGTTATCTTGATATTGCATAGGCACAAGGCGCAATTTATTATCCCATTTGGTCTTTACTTTTTCGAAGTTCGGTGTCTGAAAGATAACCAGGGTTTTCAACAATTCGTGTTTCTGCATAAGTAAGGGTTTAAAGTGACTTGGTACCAATAAATGACACCTATTTTTAATTAGTGATCGTCTCCGAATCAGACTTGACTTGGTTGTTACATAATGATATAAAATACATGTGCATCATAACCGGTGGCAATTCTTAGAATTTTTTCAAGGTTATACTCATCTAGTGCATTTTTTAACTTTTTATTTCATACTTTTGGCTTTAATGTGATACCTTTACCTCCACCGGCAACAAGGACTTCCATTTTCACTACATATCTATCTCCTAGGAAAACTGTTGAGTAATATACACGGAATGTAAGTGGGAGCCGTGAGAACTTTACGAGGAGAAAAATACATATTATCCTGATGCTGGAGCTTCAGTACCAGTAAAGCTCCAGTTTTGTCAGAGGGAGAGACGAGAGAGAGAGAATTGAACTAAAAACAACAATTTCAAGATTTCTTCTCCTTTTGTCTTTTTTCGCCAAATTCCTTTTTTATGACACGACTTGAGTCGTCTACCAGCTCAGTTGGAAAAATCAGCAGCAAATAAAAAATAGAAAACAAGACCATAACTGCGGCAGTTTACAGGCCTTTTTCATGTTCTCGTCTCAAAAAGTTTCCTCCATTTTCATGCAATTTTCACGTTGATGACTCCGCGTGTGATGTGTTTCTCCCTGAAAGAAAAGCGTACAATAAAATTGAAGAAAAAAAACTACAACCGAGCAGCGATGGTGGTTCTGTAGAAGGAAGGAGGGAAAATTGAGAGAAACATTTAAAGACAGCAAAGCAATAGGAATATGGGATGTATAATGGCAGCAATTTCTTTTTTTTCTCCATTTCTTTCATATTTTTCCATTTTGCCTGTGGAAACACAAAAAAGAAAAAAAAGAAGAAGCTGGTGATACGGAGTGTCGTAAAGAGAGTCGTGAAAATTCAAGAAGAAAAAATTTACAAGGACAAAAGAGAAGAGCCCTGAATGTATTACCACCACACGAGGCAGAAGACTTTACAAAGACTACTAAAAAATGAAATTATGGTCATCATAAAAAATGTTGCCTGTGTCTACCACCTACTACTATTTCTCTATATACGCTTTCTTTGTCGCGTCGTACAAAAAAGAGACCCAGAACGCACACTTCATCACGTAGAATCCAAATTCAGTGTCAGTGTCATATATGCACCGAATGTGTAATAATAATATGTGTGTATGTGTGCATCATACATTTTGCATTGATTCCCCGATTTTTGTATTGTAAAGTAAAATGCTTCCTGTCGTAAAATATAAGGGATAGAAAAGAATGTCGTAAATTTTTAACAACATTTTTTTAAAGAATCGCCAAAACAATGTTGAAGCAGATAACACTTATTTTTAGTTGCCGTCTCAAGGTTTTTCGTCCTTGTAACAAAAAAAGTGCCAAGGGAAAAATTGTTACCTGTGTCGTTGGTAACATTTAAAAGTGTGCAAACGTAGTTTTAAGACCGGTATCCAAATCCAAGAGATGGAAGGAAATTAAAACTTACAACATTGGTGGGAGACATTTACAACATATTTACTTGTGCACATTTACGGTCAACGAGACGATCTGTTGGTACTTCGATAGTTTTTATGTATAAAAATGATTTAAATGGCGTTAAAATAAAATTGTCTTGATTTGTGTCAAAATTTTAAAAAATTGCATGTGTTATTGAACTTCCTCCAAAATCCTATTTATACCATACTTGTCTTGAAGTTTTCCCTGGTTACAACAAACTAATTTGTGAGAATTTATTTTGGATAGGATATTTATTCTGCAATTCATTACAACCACAACTGATAATATATTTACCGATATGGAATCTGACATTACAGGGATGCTGTTTTGGGTATTTTTTTCTTCTCTTTTTCCATTTCTGTCGTCAAGTATGCACCCACAGACAGACACCTCCTCTCAAATAATAGAATTAATCTCAATGAGCCGTCCCCTTGTGGAAGAACACATGCGTAATCGATATAACAATAATAATAAATTATACAACGTTGTCGGTTTCATAATCAACTTCAAACCCGTAATGTAATACGCATCGTGTAACCTGCTATAACTACCCCCAGCTTATATTTCTACCGAATGGCAATGATTTGTCCAAATGTCAAGTAATTTGCTGCAACTGTCAAGTTAGTGGAGACGTGTCACTGTTGTGTGGCAGCATATTACTCGGCAGTTTTAAAAGCCGGAGTCAACAACAGCACAGTATATAAGTACAAAACAGTATAGTGCATATAAGAAGACATTTCTGATGATGAGCAACATCATCATCACATTCATAAGTAGCAATTTGTCGTGTTCTTGCAAGTTTTATGGAATATCATAATAAATTGAGTGTAAACGAGTACAAAGAATGTACAGCATTGTCAATGATAATTTATGACGACGGCTTTATTAGTTTCTAGTTACATGGCCAGCTGTGTTACCGTATCTGTTCGTTGTATTGACGTATTATAACCTGAAAAATATTTTAAATGCGTCAAGCCAAGTCTAAACTCCCCAATAAAAAGCACATGTGTATTTATTTATACGATGGAGCTCCTGCTCTCTAATCTAAGCTGACGTATACACTCAGCCTTCTAAAACTTCGATTATTGTCAGCACTCTTGCATTATTTCCCCTGTAATCCGTCCAACATCCCATTTTCTTCCAAGAAGAATCTTATTGACTTTTACACACGTCGTTCCTCTTTCCCATCGTTCACCAACTTTGCCACTACGAGCCTCCATAAAAACTTCTTATTACCAACCTCTTGGTCATCGAAAGAACAAAAAGCGCTCTTTTTTACATGAGAAAGACCTTGTGCTCTTCTCCCCTATCATTTTCCCAGTTCTGCTTGAAAGGCCATAAAAATAAAAGAATAAAAGAGTTTTGTTGTGCACACACAACAACAGCAACAACGACAACAACGTTCCTCCTTCTCTTTTGGTCATCTTATTCACCCCACCGAGTAGGACCGTGGATAGCTTCTATGATATTACTATTATTATTATTATGATAAGTGCATTTTCTTCAGAGAAGAAGGTGGAGGACGAAACCAAACGAGGCACACAGAGAAGAAAAGGAGCAGCAGCAGCGAAAAAAGAGGTAGACAAAATGGAATTGAAAAGGACCTACTACAAGTTGATATGCTTCTATCTTTGCTCTCTCTCTTGCCATAGCACACACGCGGGCACAAGTCAAATCTATTGTTCCAGTCAGCTATCTTCTTACAAGCTTATTATTATTATAAACAAAGTAAAAACAAAGTAGGTTCTGCTTCTGAATAGAAAAGTAAGAAAAGAAATACAACGAGAGATGATGATGATACTCTGTGAATCTCTCTCTCCCGCTCCCTCTGACTCTCCCTGAATAAATCCCCCTTCTTCCCAACCCAAATTCGTGAAACTTTTGAAAAAAACACCCAAGATAAGAAAAAGGGCTATAATGTGTGCAAGGATTTTCGGGTGCAGAGATGATACCTACATCAAATGTACATTTTACTTGGGGGTACCTTCATTTTCTGTAAAGTAATGCGTGCCTATTGAAGGAACAACGCTACATGGTAGAGCAAAGGAGAAGAAAAAAATATCTTTCCTGCTACTGTAGTAATCGTAGCCCTCTTCTCCACACTCGACTCTGTTGAAAAAAGGGAAGAAGGTAAAGCAGCAGCAGCAGCAAAGTGAAGTTTGTTTGCTAGACCTCTGGCATCATCGTCATCATCGTCATCGCTCTCGGTTACCACTTCACTGGGCGCTCTTTACAGAGAGCTCCTTTTCGCTGCAGAGCTCAGTTGCTGGCAAGCCGTCGGTCTTAACGGACGCGATCTTTGTGCAAGAGAGAGAGAGAGAGATTTGGTCTCTGAAGAAAAAAAATACATAAGGACATGTTGAGATTTAAAGGGAAAATTGTATAGGAGTTGTAGTAGCGAGAAAAAAAGACAATTTTACACGAGTGCATCTTCAAAGAAGAGGGAGTATTTCCCCGGCAGATTTTTTTGTCGACGTTTGACAAAAGTGTTGTTAGAAAATCAAAATCCCGTTTCTTCTTTTTATGACACATGGCCATAGTAAGAGAACTGCGGCAGTAGTGGTGTGTGTGCTCATATTGGGACAAAAATCTAAATAGACAATTAGCTGTGCGGTGTCAGTTGCAGCAAATTACCATTTTTGAAGGCGAGACTCTTTTGATTGTAATAATCCTCCTGCAAAAAATATATATCTGCCGTTAGCTCTGCTGTTGTTGTTGAAGGTGTCATCATTGTTGTCGTTGAATAGTCTGCCTAATGATGGCAAAAACACGGTCGGCAGCAGCCTCCCCAAATGCTGTTGCTGCTGCAGCAGCAGCAGCAGCATCAATTGCCAAGAAACCGGCTTCTTTTTATCCTCCACGGTCCCTGTCCTTCTTCCCGTCATGTTTTTCATTTTCCTCCCTGGTTGTCGCTGTGATTGTGACTAGTTGTGTGTCATCGTGGTCTGTGAGTGACGGTGCAAGTGTGCCCATTACAACAGCTTCATCATTATTTTCTTCCCCCTCCTTCTCCCCATTAGTCTCCTCTTCCCCGGCAGGATTCAAGGACGATAACATTATTGACGACAAGAGGGATAACTTTGATGGTGATTTACTTCTCAAATCGTTAGCCTCCTCTCGCATTCTTATGGATCACCCCACAGAGGCAGATATCACCTCTTCATCATCCTCATCATCGTCATCGCCGTCAAAAGAAATTATTAGCAACCTTGCCGCTGCTGAGGCTGCAGCAGCGTCCTCCCAAAATAGAGTTGCCCTTACAACCGAGCAAATCACCACAGCAGCCCCTGCCACCTCAAAAATCACCACGGCACCACCACCACCATCATCCTCATCCTCAATAACAACTGGCTCGACCACTTTGCCAACAAAAGTGTCTTCTTCTTCATCATCATCTTCCAGTTCAATAGATTCTAGTTCATCCTCGTCATCTTCGACTACTGCAAAAAGAATGACGATGATGAGCTCATCGTCCTCCTCATCCCCGCTTCATGTGGCACGTTGTAGGGCAACTTGTCTTGATAAGGTAAGAGCAAAAATAAAAGAGAACACAGCAGCAGCGCGCACATTCACAACAAAATACCACTCAATACATAATCTATTCACTGAGAGACGTACGCCAAAAAAGATTCAACTCTGTCATAACGATCCACTCTCCCATATATCATCATCAATTTTTTATTCTTCTTCCCCCCCCTCTCTCTGTCTATTATTATGATTATGATGTTCTTCTCTCTCTCTGACTACCTATCTACCTGGCTAGTTCACTCCCAGGTCAACCAATACTTTGTAAACACACAACAACAAAAGCCCCACATTTTTTCTTTTATTTTCAAGACCAGTCGTGGTAGCATAAAAATGACCATTGGTCAATGAATAAAAGAGATGATGGTTCCTTATAATAAATTATTGGGCTACTTAACCGATTTATTTTTCAGTCTATATAAGGTTACCTTTTGCACTCGCGTACAAGGTTGCTGTGTGTAAAGACCATCTATTCTCAGTTTTTATGCGAAATTTCATATAACAGGGCATATTTACAGTTTACCTGCCTGTCTCGCTCCCTCTCTTGCGGTATAACTCACGGTGAGACGGAGCGGCTGACAAACAAATTGTAACAATGGCAGATGAAAGAAGAGAAGACAGAGAGGAGGGGGTACACCAAAAGTGACAACAAAAGGCACCTGGCATTGTGCATACTTTTTAAAAAGGAGTTTTTTGTTCATTTTTGCATTTTTGTTTTGCAAGTAATCATGTTATCAGAGGGTATATGCAGATTTTAAAAAAATTTAAATAACTGGACTTTATTGTGTATCGGGTGTCTCGTATGAAAAAAGGGGAGTATATTTGGGGGGAAAGGTAGGGAGTGAGAATGGGATGGGCTTGGGAATCTTTTGATAGTAAAAAAGAATGAAATGAGAGGAAAAATGTTCGTTTATTAATTACGACGACGCCGTTTGAAATATTTTTTTATTTAAAAAAAAGTTATAATGCAAAAAAGAGTGAAAAATGTACTGTGTACATTAAATGCTAGATTAAAATAGCCGCTCCTGCTAATAAGATTAAAAGTAATTAAAAACTACCCCTTATTAATGCCCCGCAAACAGGTAGAATTTTCTGTTTTTACTGCTGGACAGATTTTTATCATTTATCATCCTCCTCACTTATCATCACGCAACTTGTGTAATAGCGCCACACAGCCCCTCGTACAAATACGTAATGTATAAAAATGTGTACATCGTGAACGAGCTCTCAACAGAGTCGTCATCATTATCAATTCAACGATGAAAGGTGGCTTTAATCAGCCCTGTCATGCAAACGGCATATCCCACGAAAGGAATGATATCAGCGCTCTGAGAAAGGCAAAGGAAAAAAGAGAAGAAAAAAAGTTTTATTTCCGCCGTTTCCTCTTTTGTAGAAATTTTGGCTTTTACGCACACACAACACCACACAAGCCATAAATTTTGTACCGTCAAGGGAAAATGTGTGAATTGTAGATTGTTCATGTTTTTCGAGACGAGTGAGTAGTGTGTGCGTGGTTGGACTATTAAAAGGGAGAAGAAAATGGTGCCTGGTAAACATAGAGAAGTATAAGAAAGACATCAAACCCATTATAATTCCATGTGATCATCATCATATCATTACAATTATTTTATTTCCCTTTTTTTTCTTTTTAAAATTTTTTAAGTGAAAAAACTAACAAACGAGTTAAACAGTATTTTTGTGCGTACAAAGGAGAGAGAGAGAGAGAGAGAGAGAAAAATAAACGACTTTTTCCTTAGAGCATCTGCCACAGCAGCGGCTAATCGTCAAGTAAAGCGCCGCTGCGTGCGTGGTCACGTCCAATTTTCAACAAAAAGATTTTTTTCTTTGACCAAAAAAAATGATGATGAAGACGATGAATCAAATGGTATTGTTCTCTCTCTCCCTTTCACCCTGTCTCTCTCTCTTGATTCCGTCTGCGTGCTATTATTCATTTAACCGGTTTTTTCTTTTCTCTCTCTCTCTCTCTCTAAAGCCACCGGTGCTCTCTCCACACCACGCAACTACAACCACATTAGCAAACAAAATTATTTCCATTTTTCAAAACTCTGCAATTTATGCGCGTTAACAATAATAACTGCTTCAAAACACCTCCATAAATATTTTTTACCACAGAGAGATAGAGAGAAGCAGCAAGTAGAATTTGCTTAACCCCCCTCTACACTCTCGGCAACCCACGGTTCCCAATTTAATATATTATTCTTATTTTTTAAATGCCCATTTAGCATATCAACATTCGATATCCTCTAAAAAATGGAGGGAAAAAACTTTTTTTCTTCTTCTTCTTCTCCTTTTATTTACCTCCAGGGCATTTTCCTCGTAATAAAAATAAAGTCTCTCTCTTATCTCCTCTAAAAAAATGTTACAAGTGTACCCGTTCATGTAATTTCATCCCACCAAACGGGAAAAAATCTGAGCAAGGCCAAGGCTACCCATAACACAAACGGGCTAGCCTATCGTGTGTCTTTTTCTACAACGAAGGCAGCGGAGGTGCTGTATAACAAGGAGCACACCGAGTTATCTCTAATTTATGGATATTACCATTTCTCTCTCTCTCTCTCTCTCTCTCCTCTGTTTTGCTCCAAATCTCCAACCACGAGAGGAGAGAAGAGTGAGAAAAGATTCCCTTAGCTTGCCACACTACTACCCTCAAACTTTTATCAGAATCTTTTAAAGTTGTGTAGTGCAGAGCAATAATAATAATAGTCGTTGTAATAATAATAATAATAATAACAATAATAATAATACACTTTCTGGAAGGAAAGTGAGGAAGAATAAGAAGCAGGGTTCTGCTCTCCTCAACAACAACGCCAAAGACAAGAGAAGGGGTTAACCATACGAAAACGTACACAGGGAAACAAGAGAGGAAGAAGAAGAACAAAAGTAATAACAATTTTCTTCTTGTTTCTCATTCTAAAAGCAAAGTTTGTCCTTTTTATGGTGATGCTCTTCTCTCCGTTTGCCACCAACACCACTATCACCAGCCCCACCATCACTGCTGTGCCTCTCCTACCACAAAAGGCGCACGTTGTAATTCTCCAAGTGTGGTGAAGTTCCTCCAGAGAAGAAGATATTTTCCCTGCATGCCTCACTGCACCGTGTTATATAAACCAAACTTGGATAAGATGATGTAACGAAGAAAATGAAGGGAGGAGAGAGAGGAAAACATGTCACGGAAGAATACCTACGACGCACGTCATTATTTTATTATGATGATTATTCACCAGAAGAAAAAAAATTATTTTGGTGCGTGTGTAATAAAAAAGGGATTATTTTTCCTCTCGAACGAAACTCTCAAAACGTCACCACACAGTCTCCTCTTGTTATTGTGGCCCATTTTGTCATTCACACAAAAAGCGAGAGAGAGACAGAGAGAAGAGCACTTCTCTCTCTCTCTTTTTTTCTGATCATGATCCCCTGTAGTGCTCTCTGTATATTCAAAAATGAAAAAGTCTCCGTTTCTCTGGTTTACCTCTTTTTAACCTTTTCCCGTGTCTAAAGTCACCTTGCCTTGACTTTTGCCTGAAGAAAAATTCGACAACCGCGCGTGTATCTATCTCTCTTCACGTGTGCATGTTGACCTTTTTTTTCTCCGAAGGAGCACCAGGTACCCCTGTAACCTTTCTCACGTTGCTGCTCTCGGAAGAGAGAGAGAGAGCGAGAGAAAAAGAGAGATGTTTTAAAATGATTGGAAGAGACTTTTTTCTATCTCTCTCACGAGAGAGTGTCACTTTAATAGGATGGTTTCTTCACGTGGAAGAAATCGAGACGACAACGAGGACGGCGAGCGGGTTAAAAAATGGGATTATTAAATAGAACATTGCAAGTACAGAGGGAGAGAGAGAGAGAAAAAAAAGACGATGTTCACATTATTTTTGTGGGAACACGCCTTAAATGTCAACAAAGTAACACCAACACTACCACAACTCCCTGCGTCATCATCATCATCATCATCATCATGATCATCATAAGCCAAAAGTAAGTAGTTCATGAGAGAAAAAGGGAGTTTATTCCAGCCTGGATGTATTTATGTTTCTCCAAGGTGACAACAAGTTAGATCAAGTGCAAGGGAAACCGTAAAGCAGCTAGAAAACATTAAATTTTCTCTCCTCTTATACTTTCTGGTAATTTCCCACAACCTCACAGTTAAGAGAGTAGATACCGCCTCCCGAAAAAAAAATGCTGTGAGAAGATGCAAGCAGAGAAGAAAAAAATTAATCCTTTCTATATCGCGCGCAGGATATTATCCTAAGGAGTATTCCAAGGAGAGATATTATTTTTTTGTCGTCATGAATAATAATAGCGGATATAGTCGCCCGTATTACAGTGTCGACTCTGTGTCGTCTGTGGTGCATAAAATGGCGGCAGTGTGGAAGAGGAGGATTACCTGTCGAAAAATTGTCAGCACGCGGAAAGCCACACATAGTTATACTCAAACTCTCAGACATGCATAGATACATGCTCTCTCTCTCTCTCTCTCTCCTCTCTCTCTCTCTGAGACACAATGAATTAATTTATTGGTTTGTGGGAGAGAACGGTGGAAAAGGTGGCTTTTATGGGGAAGGAAAATAATAAATGAGAGTGTTAAGTAAAACAGAAGAAGGAGACGATGAAGAAAGAAGAAGGATGTTAGGCAAGTGGGAGGAGGCATGTTTTTCGCGAGAAACATGGTTTTTCGTGATGTATGGCTTGAATTGCAAAAGTTGAAAGGATTTTCTTTCTTTTCCTCTCTCTCTCTCTCTCTCTTGCAACTTCTCTTTCTCTCTCTAGCTATCTAGATATGTTTATTTATATATACAGGTTTTTTAAACTCTTAAATGGCTGCTGTTGTTTTCCTCGAGAGAGGGACAGCGATAAATTACTGAAGAGACGAAGAATGCATTATCATAACATCACGTGTTCTGTAAATCTGCGTGTCTGTCTCTGTCTGTGTGTGTGTGGCAAAGACAATAAAAGAGCAAAAATGTAAGAAAAAGGAGAAAAAACAGCAGAAATTTTTCTATTAGACAAGCTGTTTGTTGCCGATTTTGTTGTATGCAATGCTGCCCCTGTTGGACGATGAAGGTCTTTTCTTGATCGTTTTTTTTCTCTACCTGCTTGCTTGATGATCCTGCGTGATGGCAACAAACGACGCGGCGGTGGCAGTGCTGGTGATGGTGACGACGGTGACGTTATCTCTGGCAACAACGTTGGTGGTTTTGATTGTGCTGAAATAATAAATGGTATGCTAAATCACCAATGACCAGAGATAAATGGGCAATTTATCCGCACAAAATGGCAGTTCTGGTGGATTTTTTATGTTCAATTAAAAAACAAAATTGACAATTTTACGGGGTAACACACGGTATGGTATGGGTATTCTGGCGAGAGGGAAAGAAGAAGGAGAAGAAAAAAGTCGCTTATTTTTTTGCAAAGTCGACGCGGTATGGTTTGGTGACAGAAGGAGATATACGCAGTTGTTGTACTTCTTGTTTCTTTCTTTTTTATTGCGAGAGAGAGAGAGAGAGAGATAATATATAAATATTTCTGATGGCGGTATTTAGAGAGAATATCCTTCTCGTCGCGTTGTTCTTGTCATCATCGTCATCATCATTCCTGGTTGAGATTGCGGAGGTGCATTTTTCCATAAAAGAACAATAGTTTTGAGATATGTGCAATGTGAACGAGGTATGAGGATGATTACAAGAGACAAAAGTAGACACTTGTCACATATATGGTCGAGTTGGTGGCTCTGTAACGATGATGCGGCTTCACAAGGGGAAAAATTATGCGAGAGAAGCAAGAGTAGTCGGGGTTGTAATGAATGTCTCTGTACGAGTGTCTCTCTCTCTCTCTCTGTGCGTGTAAAACTGTGTGGCACCTTGGGTGGCCGATCTACAGCGTTTTGTGCCATAAAGACGACAACAACGACACCATTATCGTGACACATCAGAAAGACGAAGAGGAAAAATATAAAAAAAAATGAGAAACGTTAGCCAGATTGCGCACAGCAAGGAAGCCAGAGAGATAAGTCATATCAGGACAAGTTTTCACAAGGGCTACTGCTGCTGTTGCTGCGGCTGCTGCTGCCACCACCATTTTCCCTTACCAGCTACCAGTTTATGAATGAAAGGGGTGGAAAAATGGAAAATTATATTTTTGTGGGGACCGCATACCGAGCCGAAAAGATATGGGTTGTTTAGCAAAACGACGGATGTTTTTTCCTCTTGTGGCCCAGGCTTTTTAAGGTATGGCGGTGGCGAGCAAAAAGAAAAATTGGAGGTAGGCACTCGGGGAAAAACACGAGGAAAATAAAAAAATCAAAGAGAATTTTTGATGAAGAGCAAAAAAGCCTAAAACAGTAGCAAAATCCGGCATTTTATTCCTCGTCATCGTCGTTCTCCTCGTCATTTTCCTCAGAAGGAGAATAAGTGTTCATGTTTCTCTCTATTTTACACACACGGAGAACACGTAACTACTACTACCTGCGAGAGTGGTGGTGTGATGTCCTGGGTAATCTGCATGACAATAGCGGTGGCACTTGTGGTTACTGCTCTACTGTTACTACGACAGGTTTTGTCGATTAACCAGAAAAATGTTGTCCGCTGTCTCCAACTACGACGAGGGGCTTTTGTGACGAGATGTTACGGCAAAAAAAGAGGGAGGATGAGACGACGACGAGGACGATGATGATAAAAGAGCTGTGCCGCGACAACAAGTCGTAATGCGATCCCCATAAAGAATACAGGTGTACGTGTAGGTAGGCTCATTATCAAAAAATAAAAAAGTAAAGTAGCAAATCATCTGCGGGTTTCTCTTGTCCTGTCTTGACGATGATGACGTGTACGAGCAGGCAGAGAGCGGTGAAGGTGGTCAGCAATCAAAAGAGGCTATAGGTTACCACCATGATGATGATGAGGACCATCATCATCATCATCGTCGTCGTCCTTCTCCTCATCATCTCTCTTTGCTTCAGGTGTCAGGCTTTGTTTCACTTGCTGTCTTTTTTCATGTCTTCCTTGGCTCCGGTGTCCATTCCCCTACTTCTTCGTCCAGGTGGTTATACAAGCAAGCTGGTTTGTTTACGTCCATAAAAACATGCAAAGCTACTTTACTTTATAGAAACGATCATCATCATCATCCTCATAATCATCGCCATCCACCGGGAAAAATGCCACCGTGAAGATATATGCACTTCTTCTTCCCGGTGCGTCCATCCTCGGTCCTCACGAATTAAATCCAGCAGTGGTCCACCTTGCATGGAGAAACATCCACTCGTCGTCCTCAATCCGTGTACTCCCTTACACTCCAGCCAACAATCCCCACTTTTTTTCTATTTATTATTAAAAAAGCCTGTCATGTTGTTGTTGTTGTTGTGATGGTGGTGGTGGTGTCGTAGCCTTTGGCATTTCTCCATCACGAGATTACATTAACTTGTTCTTGGCAGGCAGGGATAATAAATACAAAAGAGCGCGGAGTGTAGTGTGGTAACCAGTGATAATGGGAATATAATGGGATGATATGATGAAGACAAGCAGGTTGATGATGATTATAATGATGCTCTTTTCCTCTGTGTGTTTCTCTCTCTCTGCATCTGAGTAGCTAAAGGGTGAAAAAATTTACTCTCTCGGGGGTGCGATGATCATGATGCGCAGAGTGAAACAAAAAAGCTGGAATTACGTTTTCTAAAATAATTCTTTTTTCTCTCTCGTTTCATCCGCATCCTCGTGTAAAAAGCTTCTGCAGAAGAAGAGAGAGAGAGAGAGAAAGAGAGGGAGTGCGTGTTTCAGGGTAACATTTCATTATCGACATGCCTTCCCTTTTCTTGTTCTCGCATCATTACAACAATAACAACGCAAACAACAACGTCAATGGGCAGAGATGTACACACACATACACACACAAAGAGAATCACAGTAGATGTTTTGATCATCATCATGAAAAGCTACTGTAACGCTACCACAATTACCACGGCTTTTTGTTTTAAGAGGAGTAATGAAAAAAGATTAAACTTCAAAATCCACTTAAACAACAACATTGACGCTTGTACAGCACTAACCATTTTTAATGATGCTACGAGTCTGTCGAGGGGCGAACGGTGCAAGGTTATCTGGCCAATGGCATAGTATAGGGAAATTCTCCAAAGATAACTGAGCGACGTTGAAGCCTTACATTTTTGATAAAAGCCTCTCCCCGACAATGTGGGCTACTGTTCATTTCCTGGGGAAGGTGCACACCGATCTCACGACAGGAGTAACCTATAAACTCACACAGAAAAAACGTTATCAGAGACAAAACAAGCAGCGATGACAAGAAAAGGCACACACACACACACATACACACTGGGAGACTGATAAGACGTAAGACGCTATGTTCAACTCCCCCCTCTCTCTCTCGCTCTTCCCACCGCCATCTCTTCTGGTTAAGAATCTCTTTCTCTCGTTTGACTAACTTTGTCCATTAATTAGAAAATGTGTGACAGAAGGAAAAAAGGGTAAAAAGTTTTATGATGTCTGGCCTGTCATCAAGCTTCGTATTTAATAACTTGTGTGTGAGTGAGTAACGGCCTGGTATGCTGATGCTTACATAAATAATGTATTATCCTCGTATATATACCTACGCATGTGTGAACGTGTGGAGCCTTTTAACGTGACATATGTCTGGCACTGTGACAACAATTATTTTCTTGTGAGTGTGTGGGAGAGAGAGGAAGAAGGAGAGAGAAAGAACAAGAGTGTCTATTCGAAACCCCATTAAAAGCAACACAACATCCCAGAAATGGAAAACATCCAATAATAATAAGAAGCGGTCCAATAGCCACGGCTATAATAACTATTTTCCACTTTTCTCCAATTCCCCCCAGGAACAAGGAGGAATAAAACTCATAAAAAAGTATTTCATTGCTTACACAACTACTAAAAAAAAGAAATAAACGGGAAAATAGTAAAAAAGAGAGGAAAAAACTGCTCCTGTTGTACACACTGCGGAATTATATTTTTTCCTGAGAAAATAATAAGCTGTCTCAAATATAATAGCTGGTGAAGCGGAAGTACAAGAGGCATTTCCACTGACTGGTGTATATATCTCGGTGGCGATTTATTGGTTGGATTTTATTACTGATTCCTTGTTGGTTTCTTTCCTTT
>JAHZNE010006453.1:0-15648 GCA_027744055.1 Callyntrura sp. NNG-2020
CATACTTTTCGTGGTTAGCGATGACCGAAAAAAGTTTCGGAATAAACTTATTCTGAAACAGTCGTTACTTTAACAAAAAAAATTAAGCAAAGTAACAAAATACAGTTACTTTGAAGATTCAGAATAAAGTTATCAGTAACTTCACATACTTTTTTTAGGTTACTTCAGCTCAGAATAATGCCCCAGGAAGTCGTTCAAGTTACACATACGTATGTTCCAAACTTAATGTTGGAGAAATATATTTTTTATTTGTAACTTTACTCCGCGCTAAAACTGAGCGGCGTTAGAGATAACCTAACATCATATGTTCTTTCTTATCACTTAAATCTTCGTAATCGAAAACTGCTACATTCTAAATTCAATGGAATTATAGCTTAACTTTGTATTTATTTATAGCTATAGCTAAGGTTTGTCTCATAAGTATATTCCGTTTCGTAAAATTGCAGTATCTCAGAAATGAGGTAATGAATCCCACTGAATTTTATTCACCACTCGATTTGGGTATTGTGCACCAAGTTTCAGGTCATTCCATCAATGCTGACCGAAGATGTGCCTATTTTTAAAATATTTATAAAATGGGGGTGTCCCGAAAGAAATCCCACTTTTCGAAAGAAACGTACAAAATAGGAATAAAATGTCGTGAGATCTGTCCAAATCAACGCGAATAAATTGATGTAATCCTTTTACATTAACTCCTGACGTGTCCATTGAATTTGGAAAAAACAGCACCATCGTGTCTGAAGTGGTACCCCATGGCGCACGATGTACCGTCCAAGGTGGGACACCTCAAATTTTTGTGAATTACGGCAATCTATTCACCCTACACAATTATCACAAAAAATAGTTTTGAGATAATTGAGGGGAAGTATATTGGAATTTATTGATAATAATTATTAATTTTATAATTTCTAGTACCATGGTTTTTATTTGGATTTCGGAAAAAGAAACACAAAAGTTGGTATACATTTTTCATAATCATGGAACATTATTAGTATATCAGTCAGAAGACAGCTATTTTATTATTTGCTTGCTAAAATTATTGTATAGTATTATTTTGCTGTTCGTAGATACCTGTGGTAAATCTTTAAACAGCAAAATCTAACCTGGATGCAACCAAAAACCAGTGATAGAAAAAGAACTATTTTTTAATTATAAAAATGACAACATTCGAAGTATACAATTAAATGGAAACTTAGGTGTTCAGTTTACAAAATTTTGCTAATTCAGGATGTTCTTGTACCGTAATATTGATCGCATTTGAACCGCTCATGTACAAAAAATAATGGTAAACATAATTAAAAATGCCACCAAGACGTTTTAAAATGATGGTAATATAAGAGTGATCTTGAGAATGGTTATGACCAAATAAAACAATATGGTGCTTTATATGTGGACGTAAAGACGGAACTTCAAATAATTTCAATGGTAAATTTATTGGCAGCTTTTCTGGGAAACTTTGCTTAAATTATCTCAAAACCCTTCTTTCGTGATAGTAAGTTGAATAGATTGCCGTAATTCACAAAAATTTGAGGCGTCCCACTTCGGACGGTACATCGTGCGCCAAGGGGTACCTCTCCAAACCTGATGGTGTTGCTTCTTTCCAAATTCAATAGACACGTCAGGAGCTAAAGTAAAAGCATTAAAGCAATTTATTCGCGTTGATTTGGACAGATCTCACGACACTTTATTCCTATTTTGTACGTTTCTTTCGAAAAGTGGAATTTCTTTTGGGACACCCCCATTTGGCAAATGTTTTAAAAATAGGCACATCTTCGGTCAGCATTGATGGAATGACCTGAAACTTGGTGCACGATACCCACATCGAGTTGTGAATAAAATACAGTTTGATTCATTACGCCATTTCTGAGATACTGCAATTTTACGAAACGGGATATACTTATGAGACACACCTTATAACTTATGTATTTATAGCTTTGTGTAATTTTACCTCGAGCTACGGGACCCAATCCAAAGGATTGGAGTAAAACTATCGTCATTTTCGAAAACTCCTTAGTCAAAAAGATGTAAATACCAAGTTAAACAGGAGCATATTTTAAGCGCGTATTTTTACCTCGGTGGATGAATCCACTGGTGTTTGTGTAATGCTAACGTAATATTCGTATTCCATATAGTTGGAAACCCCATAATTTGATGCGAGTGCAGTCTAAATGTAATTTTTTACCACCAGAGAGACTAATTCTTGGAATTTGGGGTAAACATAAAGTCACCAGTTGATTTTCCCGTAGTTGTAAGAAAACCCCTATGTACAAGTTTTGACCCACCAGCCCATGAACCGATGAACCGGTCGCTCTGCATAACATTGTATACTACATGGTACCTAATCATGGACTGAGACCCAAATAAACCCAAAAATTTAATTTAAATAAATAAATGACATGCTTTAAAGAATATTTCTTTGTAAATTCCCGCAAAAAGTGCATATTTATGTGGATTTGCACACTCCCGATAACACCTTGATACCTGTTCGTCTGGTTGTATGTAGTTACCACGTTGGAACCAGATTACAGACTGACAGACAATCCACTGATCGTATACACGATTTCCAGCATTGAAATGCTTTCAGTAGTGAATAAATTTGATATATTGGCAAATATTTAAAAATACCTTAGACTATCTAATGAATAAGCTTATTTTTTTAAATACAGAATAATCTTGCTCTCTTTGAACTAAGAGCGTATAACGAGCAAAAAGTCTCTTTGAGTTTCCATGGTGTTTGGACGTGAATTGTTGAGCATTTTTACTTACTTTTAAATTAAAATCGCACGATTGATGTATGATACGAGAAGTCCATAAAATCTCGCATCGTCAAGCATTAGTTCTTCTTAACCTACCGTATTTCTCTTAGAGCTTCATAGTTCCATGTAAAAATCTTAAATCAACCGCTATCTAAATTTATATTGACAATGATGATGTGCCTTTAAATTGCTTTCATAATGTCGGATAGGAGACATCAGTCAGTTGTACAAGTTAAAAGTATCATATTATTTCTACTCACATAAGCGTAACAAAACGATAAAACTTCAATGGTGATCCCACAGTCCAAAGTGTCGTTGGCATCGTTGATGTCAATACCACAATAAACGACAAATTTACATTTTTGGTTGAATACTACTAAATTCATAAAATATATAAATTGTGCACTTTCCATAATGCACATGTTTGCACGTTTGTAGTACAACTAATGTTCTCAGAGTTAAATGTCGTCCGATTCTTTTGAATTTGTGTACTTTTACAGGACCACTAATGAAATTCAGAAGATTGGATGCAAAAATTATGATCTTGTAGTACGGGACCAATATGTCAAAACACAGTAAATTGCTTGTATGCTCAAAACTTATTGGCAGAAAAATCAAGTAGAAGGCAGAATTGTTTATCGGTGCAAACTTTGCAAAAAATTTAAAATCCCTTAAAAACAGCATTTTTGACGTAACAAAGTGATAACACATTATTTGAAATTTCTACACGCATCAAATCAATTTTATATTTTTTAACGGACGCTCAAAACTTGAAAGATCATTTTCATGAATAGAATTTGAATTTTTCCGTAACACATCAGTAAACTACCTAACCCAAGGTAATAATGGACAGTCGGTCTCGGTAGGTGGATACTTTCCGCTGTCCAGGGCCCGATAACATGTCCATCGAAGGTCACCCCTGTGTCCAATGAACAGTCGGCGGGAGCACATTCCAGCATTGTACGTGGCAAAGATGAAACATAAGGTGTATAGTTCATGCTACCCCTAGTCCGGTGTCTGCCATCAGGTGTCTACCGTCGTTTTTACAGCAGAGTGTGGAGTGACCACGGAAAATTGGACATCTTACCCTTAAGCGTACACTTTCGTAACGTTTGTACAGGCAATTTGTACACAAACAATTTTATACATCAACTGAAAATCAAAGTCGACGCTAAAGGAGGAGTTAAATTATTCCATATTTTTTTAGAATCTTTTAGTAGAACAGACGTTTTCACGTAATTACCAGTACGGTGAAATCAAACGTAGTGTCATAGATAGTACCAACTTGTCAAAATGTATTTAAGAAACATAGAAAAAATCTGTTATTTGTTTGCTTCCAAAGTTTACTTTTATCTAGGCCCATTACCATTGTAGTGGAATGCAGACTTTACAGAACTCTCTATTATTAAGCCACTCATTCCTAAATGCTTACCTTTTCTGCTGAACTCATTGTTCATCCTTTTTACCTGCGTACTAAGCATTGCACTCATCGTTTTTCACAAACACTTTATACTGGAAAACCCATTTCCTCACGATGAAGCTATATTACTTTTCTTTGTAAGCTTTGGGCTTGGAGTGACTGCATTATTACAACAAGTCACCTTACGCGACGGAGATACATTCACTAAAGCGGTTTCGATTTTTCTAGAACTTGCAAAGGCAAGCGTTCCTGGTAAGTGTTATTTTCAGACATTTTTACAAATTTAAATAACGAAGTAATTTTACAATGTTTTTATTGCAGGGTGCCGACCTATTGAAGAAAAGGTAACATTCGCAACCATTTGCCAGTATGAAGTCGTATTTGTTTTTGCATTTTCATCGTACTTCGTGGGATTATTTTTGGTATCAATTGGAAGCGGAGCCCCCAATGTATATTTTGGAACATTTCATGGCGGATCCCATAAACCGGACCAGAGCCGAGTTAATTGGATTCTTTTTGTTAAGGACGGCTTTTTTACAGTTGTCTGTTTAAAAACTTATCGCTTATTTTCATATACATAATAAGGCTGACAACAATTAATAGTAGTATTATAAGTAAGACACTGTTAAATTTTTAAAGCTATTAGGGGTTTCAAACGTTTTACAAGCAATTCTTTATAGTCTATAGGTCGATCAAAACCACAGTAAATCGGGAGGTATATGTAGCACTTACTGCACAGTTTTGGATTGTTGTAATTTTCTTCTGGATTGTAGTAAAATGTCCCATCAAAAAACTTTAAATAGCGATGTACGTTTGGGTAACGGTCGGGTTAATTTCTTCGCTAATTTTTGGGTTCGTAATAATAACGATTGTGTGACACATTTGAGTCTATAAAACAGTCGGTGCTAATGAAAAGAATACAAACTAAACGTTTGTTTGTAGAACAGAACACCAAGGTGCAAAAATTTGAAAAACTAAGCGCAATGGCGTTATATCCGGTAACGTATGGATTTTTTGATGTGCTGGGATGTGACTTTGTAGGGTTATTTGCTTAGGTCCTGTGGCTTCGATGTTTTGATGCCGTCATTGTGTTTGAGTATGAAAGGTATTTATAGGTTATTATCCCCAGCTAATAGTATTATCCTAATACATCTTGAATAAATATACATACTTGAACACGAAAACATGTTTACATGAAATAAGTTAAGTACAGCCTCACTGACTTTAGATTAAGTCAATGTAACATTATAACATTACTTTGAATCATAAACGGATTCCTATTTACAATTTCTACTCTGCCATCAACAGCGTTACTGATCACATATTTTTACCTGCAATGAAAAGACAATCACCATTTTTGTAATTGCCGAAGTTTTCAAACAGCACATCATTAATTTTTTATGCTGTTGACATAATCAGTAAGGACATTTGAATACCAATATTGCACATAGCTTCACTTACATATTAAAAGATATATAACTTAAAATATGGTTTAGATACTGTTAGTATTATTTTTCGGCTATTCAATAAAACGGTCATTGTACTATTCTTACTTATTAAATAAATACCGGTTTTGAGACAATTTGTTTGAGAATTTACTTAGGCAAATATATTATGTGGATCATCTGGTCCACGTAATGGGTAAATTACCTTTGACAAATTTTCCAAAGTTTAGCACTAACAGCAACAATAGGATTCACTATTTTACTTATCATAGAGAGCCGTTCATAACTTCCAAACCTTAGCATGGTTTGTTATTAATTCCCAACCCACGCAAAGGTTTGGATAATAACAGTATATTATTGATAAACAAGTTTAACCGAAATAAGCTAGATTGCAGTGCTAATGACATTGTATGTTACAACCACTGATATCATGGCTCACGATTAAAAGTAATGCAGTTAAAAACAAAGCTGTTTGTTATTATTTTATTGTTGTTCACAGGTGAATTTCGTAGTCATCTGACTATTATCTATAAACGGTACAATCTAAACTGTCGACTTGGATGGACAGTGATATTTCTCTATTTCTGCTTTGTATACAAAGACTAATTCCACATTATTACGATTTCACTGACAAATGTTTTTTTAATTCACTCCTTGTCATTTTATAGCGTCATGTGTCTAATCAAAAGTCGATGTATATTAGCGTCTGCAAAACTTTGTATTATCGTTCCATAGCAAAAATATCAAAACACTTTAATTGTTTTGCTATTGCTACTTAAACGTCGATTTCAGTTTGATTGTTTTTTTGTAATTAATTTTTTTTCAAGGATCGTTGATGGAATTGTAGTATTTATCCTTTACATAAATGCAATGTAATTTTATTGAACTGTTTAATTTTTACTTCCGTATGAAGGCTTAATATTTTACAGTTAAAAGCAAATATTCATTTTTGCTATTTAAGAGAATGTATGGTAGGACGTATTGTTTTGAACAATGGTCATTATATGCACTAGTGTGACCTTTGTTAAAGCGTAGACTTTTCAGATTTAAGTTATAAAAGTAATGCAAATGTGGTTTATGATTCTCTTTCATCTTCTTTATCATCTTAGCTTGAGCTAAAAGATGTTTGTATACATTCTCAATGTACCCATTTCGTACCCTAGTATATGTATTAAGCCTATATCCTTGTGAAAGCTCACCTCAAGATCCATGCGACGAACACGTACAATAAGGTTTACCATTTTTAAAAAAATCCGATAGTGCGTAAAGCGGGTGCACACTTTGTAATTTGAAGTAAATACTAATTGGTGATTTAAAACCTGTGTTTATCCCATTATCTCCTCTTACATTTTAAGTCATGAAAAACCGTGTAATAGCTCAGTGGAACGCTCATTCAATGTAGATGTGCTATAAAGTGTTAATGCTAAAAATACTCCCAGATTACGTAGAGAGTGTAACATGTTCTGCTCTTATTTTGTCCCACCAACTACACACACATGCCCATTGGCAAAAGATATTATATTAGGTCTTCAATTTTAAAAAATAGTTTTTGAAAATACCTATTTTTTAAATGTGAACTTACGCAAAATACTGTTAAACGCACCGGCACCAGCTTGCGGGTTACTAGTGTCATGTGTATAATGCTATACGGCATAATTCTTTTGAGCAATGTATGATGTTAAGCGCCAGTTCAAATAGTAATGTAGCTACTACTTATACACCAATGCATGGTAGGGTTGTCTCTATTCTTGTTATTTGTCTGCATAAAGTATGTTTTTTGTCTAGAGAATGTTCACGACGCAATATCTTCTTGCTCAAAAGTTGTTTAAAAATAATTTAATTCTTTGTTATTGAGTTGTTTTGTCTAAAACTCTTACCCCAATATTATTCATCACATGCATACATGGTCACATATAGGAATCAGTCTTTATTTAATTTTTTTTCAGAGAAATATGTGGGACCTGCAATGTTTGTACTGTAAACAGTTCCTGCTACCTGTAGTCCTGAGTTAACGTATAAATTGTGTCAGCTACGCCTTGCCAATGAGAACAATTTTGTTTCTCAGAATTCTCGTGGCGTCGTATTTGTTCCTTGCAAATTTAATTTGGAATAAAGTCAGAAACGTTATCCTTTCCACATATCTACACATTTTTATTTCATTTATATAATTCGTTTACAGACTTACATTTTTGTCGTAAAATATACGTTAAACATTTATACGTTAAATGTGACCACTCCTAATGCTTAACTTATTACATATTGAAGCTTACCTATTGCTTCAAACGTTCACCAGTTGCTATTCGTTTGTTTCCAACTTTTATTCTTATCTAGGTCCCTACCCATTGTACTGGAATGCAGAGTTTACTGATATATCTATGATTACACCGCTCATTCCACAATGCTTACCTTTTCTGCTAAACTGTTCCTGGATAATTCTAAACTTTGCACTAAGCACTACTCTAATTTTGTTTCACAAATATCTTATATTAGAAAATCCATTTCCCCGTGATGAAGCTATACTACTTCTTTTTGTATGCTTCGGCCTCGGAGTGACGGTAGTTTTACAGCTAGTCACGTTACGCGATGGAGATACATTCTCTAAAGCAGCATCGATGCTTCTGGAACTCTCAAAGAAAAAAATTGCGGGTTGGTATTGTTTGAAGAACTTAAAATATTTCCAAATTTAAAGGAAGAAATAAATATTTAAATAAGTAATTTTACAATGTTGGTTTTGCAGGTAGCCAACCTTACGAGGAAAAGGTAACATTTACTGACGTTTGTCAGTTCGAAGTTGTATTTATGTTTGCATTTTCGTCCTACTTTTTGGCATTGTTGCTTGTGTCAATTGGAGCGGACCCATCAAAATACTTGTTTGACCACATTATGGCTGATCCCATAAACCGGAGCAGAAGCGAGATAATTGGATTCTTTTTGTTACGAGTGGCATTTCTTACAGCTGTCTGTCTAGAAACTTATCGATCTCTTATTTTTATATATCTAATGGGACTGACAGTAATTAATAGCATAAGTCGTATAAGCAGAACATTGTTAAATTTTAAAAATTACTGGGATTATCATAGCTTCTACAATACATTTTACATTATATATGGGTCAATTGAAAGTACGGTGGTTCGGCAGGTATATGTTGCACTTACTGCACAGTTTTGGATTGTTGTACTGTTCTTCTGGATTGTAGTAAAATGTCCCATTGAAAAAATTACAATAACATTATACGTTTGGGTAACGGTAGGATTAATATCTTGGCTAATTGTTGGGTTCATAATACTAACAATTGCATGTGAAATGTTTGAGTCAATAGTTCAGTCGGTACTACTACAACAAATTCAAACTAAACGTTTGTTTGTAAAACATAATACGATGGTTCAAAAATTTGAAAAGCTAAGCGCAATGGCGATATATCCGGTCAAGTTGAAGTATGGATTTTTTGGCGTGCTGGGGAAGGACTTTGTAGGGGAATATGCATGGGTCATGATGCTTCGATGTTTCGATGCAGTAATAATGTTTGAGTATGACAGATATTTATGAGCGCTTGTTGTTATTTTTAATTAATGCGTGTAGATAAAACACTTAAAAACGAAAACAAATTTGCACTAACTTTAGAGAGGGTGAATGGTACATTGCATAAACTATATGTGTAATACAAGTACTTCTAATTAAGATTTCTACTCTGCCGTCATCTGCTAAATAGTAATTGCTTGTAATTAACTGTAAGTTTATTTAAAAATACTTGAAGTATTAATAAATGTAAGCAGTATTGGTGCTATGCGCTACTGTAGCTAGCACTCTGTATCTAGCGCTTTTTCTATTGCAAAGTAATCTCCTCGAGGTATGATAAATTAGGCAGTACATAAATAATGAGAAAAAAAAACAAATGGTAATGTATATTGTCGGCTAAATAAATATAGCCAACAACCATCATTCAGAATGAATGATGATATGCGAGATAGATATGAGTAGAGACCGCAAAACAGTACAAGTTATCAGAAAGGTGCTGATATTAAACGGTTCAGTAGCTTAGTGGTGAGAGCACTAGGGATCTATTCTAGAGGCCCAGGGTTCAAAACCTGGCTGGACATTACTTTTGTATTGGCACCAATCCCCAAGTTAAAGTATTCCCATTCCTTTATTTTCTATGCCCACAATATGTATTCTTCAAAATTCACTTTTATTTCTGTGAACAGCCTGCACTTAAGCTCTCATTGAATAAAAGAAGTTTTTTACATGCACTAAACCAGGTGTTCGCATTTGCCATTACTTAATAATTTAAAGTTTTCTATTTCCACTTGATGCTTACCACTTACCAATGTTAAATACTTGCATTGTCACACTTCAACTCTTTTTAATATGCCGTATTCTACTACAGTTGAAGTCTGTTGGTTCAATATTGTAATATTAAACGAAAATAACAATCTAAATTTATGTTGACAAAGATGTTGCGAATTTAAATTGATTTTTCGAAGCTGGTTGTAACATTACAACGTATGGTAGTTGTTAGACACTTCAGTAAGGCATAATGAGTATTCAGCCATGCAAAAATCGTTTATTGAATATATGTAGATATTTTATTTTATTACATCAATGTACTCATAAGGTGTTGATGCAGGACAAGTTGTTGTAGCAGCATTTTCCAAAAATTTTCTTACAAATACCATTACTCAGACCAGCGTAATCTAATAATATTAATAGCAAATTAGCATCGACATGCAAGCCAGTAACAGGCTAAAATATTCATACAAACGTTTTTACAGCGAAGTTATCCTTTGCACAAAAACATTAATAGACATCAAGTCGTTGTGTGAAAACATTTCATGATTTGAAATGCTACTTTCAACAGATTTATCTTGCTTTCCCCTACACAACTTTGGAATTATCATTTGCATGTGCATCTACAGTACACTGGCAATCAACTTTTTTGATGTGGTCAACTTTTTCAAACAATGCACCATTCATTTCTCTTATTCCGTTGACATGGCCCCCATCGAGTATCAAAAACAATACACCTCTCTACAACCTCACTTTTTCCTTGTTTGCCTTCTCCATCGAAACTGTATTTCCCTTCAAACAAACGCCGACTGTGACAGGCTTTGTGTTCTGCGAGCGACCCGAGCAATACGATGGAATAAATCAGAGGAGTATAACTGGTATTACCCCAAGGATATCGATACCGTCAACAGCTTTCGAACAGGAGAACTCCTCAACTTTAAGAAAAATATTTTTGCAGCGGTGCTTCTACCGCTGAAGTGGCAACCAGCTTGTACCGTGCAGTTTCCACACGTCACAGTCCTCAACAGTCAAATGCATTTTTCCACCGCCGATGATCATTGGCTTCGGGGATCCTACTTTCCGGCTAAGTTTGCTCTTATCCCTTGGAAATATGGAAACAGCAAGAGGATTAGTGTTTGGGCGACGCATGACATGAACGCAAAGCTGGTATTTGTAAACCCCAATTTTTTCAGTGATCACTTGTTTGTCGCCTTGGGGTCCGTGAACCTAAATAAAGCAACGGTGAAAACAATTAATTCTCGCCATCAGGAAAGCCTTGTGATACTGCAAGTACCTCTACATCACTTTTCCGGTCCGTGGACTTCCGTTGGCGAATTTGTCGCCCAATTTCTCAAAATGTACGGCACCGAACCCCGACAGCCAAACAAAATTGTGGAGATTGGAACTCCCGAAATGATTCGAATGCCCAGGCAATCGTCCGCTGTGGTAATTTTAAATTACTACTTTAATTGTACCGAGCAACAGGCAGCACGTTACTGCCGGCAACCTTTTGAAAGAGTGCCCGTTGACAATCTGCCCGAAGAAGAAATTGAAGAAAACTGGTATTCCCCCTGGGGACAAAAAGTGGTGGAGCGCGGCTTCCGCTACTTTATCCTTATGGGGGAGGGGAAGAATTTGCAACTTCACGGCACCTTGGATCTCCTCCTAGTTCCGTTTACGTGGTTGTCCTGGTTGGCGCTAGGAATCCTGGTGGCTTACACATTCCTCGTGATCGTATTCAGCTCGAAAGCTTCTAAAAGTGAAACTAGCTACTGGCTTCTGAGCACCTTTCTGGAGCAGGGGGAGGACGGGCGCCAACTACGAAATGACATTGTTGGGAGCCACTTACTGATGTGGTTGATAATCGCGCTATTCATTCGAAACTTTTACACGTCCAACTTGTACTCCCAAATCACCGTGTATGGGGAGGTTGACTGGCTACCAAAGTCGTTTAGGTCACAGATTGAAACAAGGGTCGTTTCTTCTTCCTACAAAATAGTTGCCTCCCCACAGACGGTTAAAACCTTGAAAAAATTACATTCCAAGGCCATCAATGAAAGCACTAAAGAAATTATTACGGATTTGGTATCGATTCTATGGGAGAAGCACGATATTCCGCCAGTTCAGACAGAATTAATTTATTCGATGTTTATGCACGACTTCTACGTTCGTTCCGACTGTGAGCTTGCGGTTTCTGACAATTGTTCGGAAATTGTTGAAAAGGTTAGAAAATCAGATAACATGCTGGTTTTGAGTTGTGACGATAACAAAAGAATGAATGAGTATCACGTAGCTCGCGTAATGGCGACGTTATTCAGTAGAAAAATACATTTTGACAACAATGAGGCGGCCATACTGGAAGAAACGTCTTTATACCGGGGGTACTGGAAGTCGTGGTACACAGAGCTTGTACAGCATGCCGTAGGGTATTTGCACGGTAGTGGAATAGTGCACTACTTGGATGAAATTCTCCATAAGGCAACCTGGGGAGCGGCCTACGCCAGGCAGTGGGGGATGTTCATAGAAACTTCAAAATTTGCCCCGGCAAACGTGGGACCATATTCTCGTTTGTTGGCAGAGCGGGGCTTTAGAAACGGGGTTGATTTTGAAACGACAATAAGAAACACGACAGAGCACAAGATAGTCAAATCACAGTTGATTCAGATATCAGAACAGAAGTTTGTAAAGATTGCGGTGGCAGATCTGGTAGTGTGCTGGCAAATATATGCCGCTGCAGTATGTTTTGCTGGGTTGTGTTGGCTAGGGGAAATTATACGGGGAATACATTGCAAATATGTGGAGACGAAAAACATGATGCAACTGTAAAAAAGGGGAATTATCATGACAGAAATAACTTGAAAGTTACTTATAATGCAACATTTGCCGCTTCATAAATCAAGTCACTTATAGTTAGCACACAGAAAATAAAGCATTTATGTTCTGAGAAGTGATTTAGATGCACCGTTACCTAATGTATGATTCAATATTACAGTATAGTCAAAGACAGAAGAATCTCATACTAGTAAAATAAAACTCAAAACTATGTTAATTTTCCTTAATTAATCTTAATAATTTTAATTAAACCATTTTTCTGATTAAATTTACAATGGCAATCCTAACTTACAAATTTCTATAATAAAGACGGAATCCGATATTTCAATTGCAAATGAGCATTTGTTAAATTTTACATGGTTCAAAATACTTTATTTACTATATATATATTATATTATGGTTTGGGGACCAGGAGTTGCCTATTTGTAGCCCATCGAAATCCCATGGACTGGATAGTAAAAAGGTAATAAACGCAATTTTGACAGAGGTTTGAATAATTTATGGCTGGTAAAATATAAAAATGTACAAAATAAAATAATCAGGCTTCTTTTTGTGTTTGACAACCGACAGGACACAAAGTAGGTATTTGCAAGCGCAAATTTTATCAGTAGAAACACATGTTGTCGCAATGGACCCAGTAAAACTTTAAAGCTAAATTGAAATTTTTTTACGCCCTCTGCAACGTTTCGTGAAACTGCAAATACATCTTCATTGCTTTTCCGGTCCATGGATTTCAACTGTCGATTTTGTCGCACACTTTCTCAAATTGTATGCTACTGTACTAGCACTCCGACCGTCGATGGTGATAAGGATACCATTTGGAAACTATTCGAATGCCGTGGGAATCGTCTGCCGTGGTAACTATTTCAAATTATCACATTAATTGTACCGCGCAGCCTTCAAAACTTAACTACAAAAAACCTTAGAAGTTCGGGAGTTCATGTGCACGACGAAGGAACTCAAGTTAACCTCCAGGTTTTTGTTTGCATCTGCAACCCCCAAGGAACTCTGTCAGACAGTACATCCATAAAACAAATTACACCAAGTTTGGTCCAGATTGGTTTATCTCTGTGACTCCCAGGGCACCTTGGTGTGTAGTTGAGTGAGGAAAAACAATATTAACGTGTAGCTACTTATAATAAAAGCAGTAAAACTTATAATGTAGGACCTGTTCAATGCAATTTTGCTATTCTGCTCTACCTTTTTCTTGCATCTAGCAAAGCTATAACTCATATTTATCACGTCACAAAGGAAAAACTCAAAAATTCCTATTATTTCATAACTTTTCTCGCTTACCCCATATTTTACCTCTGGGGGGTTCCCTGCAAAACCAACTTTTGTTCAAATAAGACCTATAAGACCGTATCTTCCGATCACAAAAGCAAAAATCCAAAACTCCTATTCCTTCGTAAAGACGATGATGAATTGGAAATTTGACCTCTTATAAAACCCACAGAAATTGCCCAATCCGGACCAAACTAGGTGCACTTATTTAGATACCTAAAGGGTATCTGTGTATAAAATTTGAGCCCCACTTGGTATGTAAAAATTCAAAGTTAAAAATTTTAGTTACAATTTTCTACTGCAAGGGGGCGCTGTAGCTCTTCCATTTTTCCATAATATGAAAGCCCTTATCATCACGAGTCGAATGGGGAAATTTCTACGTTGATACGACTTATTGTCTTCAAATGGCAAAGAAAAAAGACTTTGACTTATATACCCCCTGGGGGCCAAATGGGTCAACCAATCTGGGTCAAACTTAGCAAAATTACGTATCTACTACGTACCTATCTATATTATGAATTTAAGCTAATTTGGCAAACTTTTAATCTTTAATCCTGCCGCTACACCCCCCCCCCGCCTCCCAGGGGATGGCCTCCAAAGTCCATCTACAAACTTAGCCGAGCTATTGACCCAACCTATCTACCTGCAAAAAATAATTTTGAAATTCGCTTTCCTTCAAGAGTTATCGCGTACACGGACGGCCGGACGGCACAACACGATCGTCTAAAACTAGAAGTACTTCTGCAGAAGTCTTAATAAACTTAAAACAATTCCAATAATCTAACTTGTACAAATTTATATAATATCCGGTCATACACCATTTAGCCTATTAAGATAAAAGGTTAATAACCACACACAAGTTTCTTTCCTTCGCCTGCTATTTTATTATTACACGCATATGAAAACACTTCATATTGTAATTTATCTTCGTCCAATAAATTAAGAATGTTTTGCATTAATTGTTCCAAAGAGTCACCTTTATATATTGCAATGACTGTTAACTCTTTGAATAGCTCCGTCTTATGTCAGTAAAACTTGTTGGTCCGTCCTTGTTGCAATGCGGTTGAACATGAAGAAAGATGAAAATATCTTCGACCTTCTTTGATTGAAGACAAATTTTAACATTGCCGTCGTTCTTCTTTCATTAATTGCTAGTAAGCTACATTTTAATAACAGATCGTAACATTAATTAATTAACATAATTTCCTTTTTGTTTTAAGGGAGCAACATGAGGTGGACCTTCCAGAGGTTGGCCGATACGCCACAGGCATTCTTTTCTTGGATATTGCCCATCACGAAGAAAGTGAGGGGTTGTTTGCAGCTCTTGCGAGGGAATGTGATCTGCGGGTAACATCTTAAAAACCATTTTTGTATAAATTTACAAAATAATACTGTACCTGTAGCGCTGATTGTATGACGGAAACTGTTTAACGAAATCTTTTACGGAAAGCACTTCATACATTAGTTGCCCATACTTTTCAAATTTTCTCAAAACAACTTGTCTAATGAACAGGGAAGCCAATAGAGCAATAAGCAACAAAAAGCAATATGGACACTAACCCTCTGTTCTGCCATGTTGTTTGATTACTGAAAGTGTATAGATTACAAAAATGTTTTTTCCAAAATT
>JAHZNE010006454.1:0-36189 GCA_027744055.1 Callyntrura sp. NNG-2020
ATCAAATATTGAAGACCCTGTAACTCTGGAACCACTTCGAGTTATGAAGTCGTTCGAACGCCAGAATGTGTATTTTTATATGCTCTTTAATACTAGTGAAAAAAAATTGGGGGTCAAAATTTTTTCTCTTATCGCACATGGTCATTTGTAGATTTCTTACTCTTCCATGGCTCGTAGTTTTTGAACCGCGTCATATTTTTCTCTCCGCTTCACTTGGCCCGGAACTCCGTAAACACCAAGATCATTGAACATAGCGTAGTCAGCTCCAGGTACCATTTGCTCAGGTCGGGGTTTTCGAAGTTGACCCCTTTATCAAATTACGATATTATTTACATTAAATGTGTTTTGTCATGTCATTGTTCTACATTCTACATCATGAAAATAAATGATAATTATAAATCTTACATGTGTTCACCATGATCGTAAATACGACAAGGGTAAACTAATATTGGATATGTATCAAATAGTCGTTCAGAAATATTAATTTGATCTTCCAATTGATTCATTGGTAGTACGATATCCTGGAAAACTTGTTTGGTGAAGGTCATTGCACGGATTCCAGGAGTTGTAGTGAATTTCAAGAAAGCAGGTTTTGGAGGGAGAAGCCAACCAAAGAAAAACCTAAAAATTTAAACGATGATTAAATGATCGTACGTATTAGTCGCCTTTCCCTATTAGTACTATTAGTAAAAGCATTTTAACTGTTATTACGTACCGGAAAAGTGGATGGTTGCCAAAGGGTATCATATCTTCAACAACCCAAAATATTGCACGATTATGACGCAACAGATACTGTCGTAATGGAATGTACTCCTCACTTTCACCTTTTTCCAAAAATGATTTTACATGGCAATAGAACCATGGTTTATACCATTGAGCCAGATTGTTGATCTGTCCAAGAAGGGTTGATGTTCTCATTTGATTCTCATACTTCATAATAAAATAAATACCTGTAGTATTTAAAAATGCAAGTACCTTTCCCCATTTTGTGATTGGAGGCATATCGGAGAAATTTCCAACCATTATGACGGCTTCATCTTTTGAATAAACTGTGGCTTCGACAAAATCGTCCAACTGCAAATTTAAAGCACTCATGAAAAATCGCATTCTTATCAACGCCAAGAAGCTTGAATAGTTGTCATTTAGTAGTTAATTAAAAACATTGCCACATAGTTAATGCAATACATGACCATGAAATGCTTTCGAGGTGGATTAAGAAATACTTTCTATTTGCTACCTTTCGGAATTAAGTATTTTGTGATTTCTCCAACGGTTACCATTGGTTCCACCTTAACCGTCAAATCTTTCTCATTCAACTCAAGAACATTGTATAAATTTATCGGAACTTTATGACAATTGTCCTGAAATAGAATTCATAAAAATTAAACGTATATACAATGTGTACATTTAACTTAATTCCAACAAGAGGAAGCTGTTCAGCAATTTAATTTCAATAATTAGTGGTCACACCTTTTGAAAGAAGGTCAGTGACAGACTAAGCCAATTTGGTCTAGACGTGCACAATAACTTGCGATTCTTTGGGTCGAGCTTGTTCCATCGTGCAATCTGCGTTGTATAAATAGTACCCAATTACATACAACAATGCTTGTTCCTTTTTCTGACTATTGGTTGGAAAGGCAGGTGATGATACATGCCTTATTTTTAGTCTTACCTGCTGCTGAATTTCTTTTACCCTGAGTTGATGCGTCTCAGGGACGTTGGTCAATGTTCTTTGAAGCCATACTTTGAATCGTAACACCAAGTCGAATAAGAAACTTGCAGGCAAGCAAAAAAACAACACAACAATTCCTCGATTGTCCTCGAGCCAACGAATGGCTGATTTTTTAAATTTATGTCCTAACTCCATTTTGCACCACGTTGCAATAGCATTAAAATAGTTAGGGACAAGAGATCCTCCGAATCGAGCAAGTGGCAAGAAAGTGATTAGCGATTACCCACAATAAGCCAACAAGTTCAACTTCCACGCACTTGTCACCAGATGCACAATCTGGTTATCTGTCACTAGTCTATGACTCTGACACTAATGTAATGGCACACTGGGACTTCTCTTTTCTCGGTGTCTTTTACTTATTTATCTAGATGTAACATATTTGTTGAATGATGACATGCAGGTGCAGGTGCGAGATGAGTAATGTAAATACATGCTTGTAGGCAGATCTGGATTTGGTTGGACAATCGATTCGCTGGTGGTGAACTGGAGAGGTGCATGTAATTCTATGATATGGTAAAGTGAGATTGACAAACTTTGGAGTGGGACAGGAGTACCTTTTCCTAATTAATTCAAATTTATTTGATTTATAAATTATAATAATCGTGCAGAAATCATCATGCAAGATTCTTATCTTGTCAGCTGCCGTCACGTCTCGGTATCCTAGGGATTGGACCGTATCACCTCACCACACTACAACAGTCGCATAATGCTGCGTAAAGAATAAAATGTGCCGGCCATGCAATGGCATGGACCATGGAACTATGGAACACATGCACAAACGTACCAATGATGAATACACGCACATACCAAATTCGGTTACATAAGCTATACGATGCGATGCCGTGACCTTCAAATTATGGCAGCTTAGAAACAAAAGCAGGAAAAGCATTTTCTGTGAAAAGTTTCTGACGTTGAGAATCTTTCTTCTGAGAAGGTTTCTAAAAGTGTAATTCTTGACTTCAGTTAGCAATTTTATTACAGTCGTCAGTATACTAATGGCATGCATGTAAAAATAAGAATAAGACAGTTTGTTTTTCATATATTCGTACGATTTTATTCATTTAAATGACTGGTTGGCGAGACATCTTTTTGAGAGAGACTCGGCAAATCTATAGTAATAGCGATAATGAGGTTGAGTTAATTATATTCAACTATATACTAACATAGCATCGATATTGGGAGTCATAATCCATATAGGTATATAATATGTATACATATATTTTTAGCTATGTATCTAAGTATATATATATATAGATAGTTGTATATTGTAACGGGTAAAATTAATATAAAACACAAAGGTCGGACATTTGTTGCTTTATATTATGAATGCATATTTAATTATAATTTTAACAGTAAATTAACATCTTTCTATAAAGTCTCTACAGTACACAATGCGGGTGGATTGCCCTCACTCCTGTCAATACGTCAACATGCATCAATATTTATTTATTAATGGTATAGGTTTTGCTATGCTGTATATAACATTTTCTAAACACATTCGTTAGTTTACAACTAATAACTTAACTTTTTTCAGTATCTATTGCAAATTACATTACTGCAGAAATAATAGTAATGACAGTTACTATGGGTTACACTTCAGTACAGTTTTAAACCTTGCTGCTTTTAAAGATTTTGTTTGTGAGAAAAATGCTTCCGCTGGAACTGAAATAAATGTTTCTACGTACCACTGTGTGTTGTTATTAAAAACATTTTGTTTACTAGCAGTCTCATGAGTCGATAATGTTATTATCAATGATTTGGTTATACAATATATTTCTGAGAGTACACGTAATATAAATTTCTTTACTGTTTCTCATGTTCGGTTTCTATATATTTATAAAAAAACAACAAATTATAAGATTTCATATAAAGGTAATTGTAGTTTGCAAGTTAAACGACAATAACCAGACTAATGGAATGCGATTCATTGATTTGTTCGAATCGAAACGTAACATACTTTAACACCGTTAATTAAGTAGGTAAGTTAATAATCAAAATGCTTTTACCGTTGTTAAGTCTATCATAACATAAAATTGGCACTTGAAAATAAGCTAGACATGCAGTCTGTTACGACGTAACATCAACGTAAACGAAAAAATAGTTGGGTTGAACTTAAGTATCCACCTAGACAAAATGGTATTTTTGCTGTCAGGACATGTCGCGTAAAATGGGAATTTGTTCAACGTATCTTTTCATTGTTGTATCAAGATTTAACCCTTGTAATAGTTATGAAGACATTTAAGACGATAGGATATAGAACAGTTTTAATCGTATTTTATATGGCAGTTTGACTGGTACCTAATGGAACTGAAGAAAGAGAGAAAAACATTTTCCCCGGTTGCGAAACGTTCAACTTCAACTATTCTTTCAATGAGTAGGTAAACGAATACCAAAGAGACAAAGAGTTACTAATGGCAGACTTGCTTTGTTTTAAAAAATATGAACAAGTATAAAAATATTGAGGGTTTACTTCAAACTCTACGACTGTAATGTAATATATGTATACTATCGTGTATATATACTACGGAATAAATATATACTGAGAATCTATTTACGTCATTGATTCAATAATATATCCTTTATAAAATGGAAAACTGTAAACGACTGAATAATCATTTTGTGGTACACATGTAAAAGTTTCTCTCTAGTTTTTGTAAAATTCAAGGAATGGTTGTTTCAAGTCATGTACACATCTTGATGTGAAGTTGAATGAATACATATAATCTTTCTTACATGAATAATATTTTATATAAATATTTGATTGCCTCTGTAAACCTGAGTACTTGAAAAATAAATAACTCTGATTCAATATCATTTTTGCTAAAGGGAAAAACAAGATTTTGTTTGACGATTTTGGTGATGCCGGGTTTGCTACTAGGTAGTCGAAATTTAAGAGTAGGCATAAATTAATACATATTTACACGCAATTCATCCATAACAGCTACTAATTACAGTTTTACGTACAAGTGTTATAAAATATATAATTGGTATATAAATATTTAAAGCCGCATTTTTATGATAAATTAAAATCCGCTTGGAGACACAGACCAAGTGTTCGGTAACCGTTAAGGGAAACTATATAAATAACAGTAACCACTTGCGAAACAAAAATTAATACATTTTTCACCAGGTTGCTTCAGTTGTAAATTACTTGATAATAATACGGTATTTGCAATAGCTGTTGATACTATAGATAAAAGATTGTTACAATTACTACGAGGACGACGACGGGTAATACGAAATATCGACACGATAATCAACTACGAAATACAGCTTATCTTATCTTATCTATCAGGGTAAAGCCACTACACCGGGGTTGAAATTGACGTAACCGTTGGGTCCACACCAGAGAAAGTAGTGACAGGGGCAATGGGACCTTTGGTGATAATGTAAGATCCTAGATGCTCTGAAACAGGTCTGGTGTTAACGACTGTTCTGTCAGCCTGGGGAACATCATCATCTTTACTGCTGAGACCATCACTGGAGGAGCCTGAATCACATCCGCTAGTAGCAAGGAGTCCACCGCCCAAACTTTCAGATTCTGAGTTTACGCTGTGTGAACGATTTTTTGTGAGACCAGCCGGTGTTCTAACACCTAATGTGCTGTAGCCACTGCTGCTGGTGGTACTCTGACAACCACTTCTGGCATCATTGACATCCAAGTGATCACGAGGTAATACTACAAGTGGAGGTGGAACTGGTACCGGGTACTTCCGAGGAATCGTTAGAAATTCTCGTCCAGGATGATGTGCTAAGCTTATCACATCCCCAACTTCATTACGAACGTCCAATCGTGCCTGGGAAAGACGAGCGGTGGAGGCTCTTGTACCACCGAATGTAGAAAAGCTTTCCATCTCTGGCTTTCTTCGACTGTACCGCATTAGTGACTCTACAAACATAATCATTGACATTGTAGCATTGTTTATAAGCATTTCAAAACAGCAAGTTTCCACACATGTTAACAGCTTTTTATACCTTCTTCTGGATCAGCTGTTCCAATACCGTCCACCTCGACTGTTAGATCATCCCCAGTACCACTATCTTTACCACTAGATGATTGACTACCATCATCTTCACAGTGCACCTTGGAAATCTGGTAATTCGGAAGAGGTGCATGTGAGGATGAAAAGTTTTGAAGATTTTCCTCCAAATCCTCGTATCGTGCCAGAGAATGTCTCCTCACCGCCGCATTCTCCACTATCTGCCCTGCCTGATGCTTTCTTCGTATTCGATAAAAGAAAACACACCATGCGGCTGACGTGCCAACCACACAGAAAAATGCAATGGCTATAAATATGATAGTCTCTGGCAGGGACAGAGCTAAATGTTTTGCACTAGAACCTAGATAAAACAATGCGCACACAAATTAGGAATTGCTGAAAACAAAAAAAAATTGTAGTAGCGTGCAAAATCAAAACATCAACTTACTAGGAATGACTGTCAAATAAGAAGAATCCCGTGCTGATCCTATGGCATTGCTAATGAGACATTCATATCGCCCCGCATCTCCCAATTGTACATTCTTTATAATCAGCAGCGCACCGTCATCTTTAAACTGGTATCTACTATTTTCACTGGTATTGGTAATTATTTCGTCGTCTTTATTCCATGAGATCACTGGTTTTGGTGAACCGTTAGCGGTACACTCTAATATTGCATTGTTTCCCTCCACTGCCCTTTCATCTTCCATACCTTCGGCGAAACTTGGCGTTTCTGAAAACCGAAGAGGGGAAATAAGATGACATATGAAACCACGTGTACGTTTTTGAGTGAATTTATTAACGCGATATGATATATGATATCTTCTATAATAGCCATTTTTGGAGTTATTATTCTTACCGAATACTATAACGGTAGCGTATGTCTTGATTTCACCGGCCTCATTTCGGGCGGAGCAGGAATACACTCCCTTATCAGTTAACTTAACGTCTGTGATTATAAAAGCATCCTCATTTGGCATAACATGAAATCGACGTTCCACGGCAGCATGAAAATTTTCCCCACCATCCTTTTGGAAAGCAATTTCAGGTGTTGGTGAACCCCTTGCTGAACACTCGAGTTTAGCATTGCTCCCAAGACGAACGGTAACGTTTTGAGGCTTCTTTACAAACACAGGAAAGCCTGAAAAGAACAAGAGGTGTTTCGTTAGACACGTTTATCCATCTTACCTTGTCGATTTAGTGTCATACGACACGCAAACCATACGTGCCATGATATTTTATATGTAGGTCAGTCAGCCAATATATTGGAGTGAAAGACTTACTGTGAACAGTCACATTCGCTCTTGTAGAGTATACAATTCCCAAATGGTTTTGTGCAATGCACTGGTACGTGCCTACGTCCGCCCAGCTAACATTCTTCAGTTGGAGTGTTGAATTTATTTGTACCGAACCGTTAGAAAGACTTCTTTCCAAGTTAACTACCTGCGTCTCCTAGTTTGTAAAACACAAGGAAGATAGTAATTATAACAACAGTTAAGATGACATCGGCATCCAATGAAGCCAATACAATTAGTCGAAAGGAGCACTGCACTAATGAGAATCAAACATGTTTTGAAAATTTGTTTACAAAAATGTATAATGTAAGCGTACCAAATGCTTTGGTAACTCTTTATGATCCTTCTTCCAAATTACGGTGGGTGGGGTGCTGGCAAAAGACTCCACATGACAATTCAAAATTCCACTCCCTTCCATTAACAAAGTCTGTGTCTTTGGCTCTAATAAAAATACCGGACGCAGCGGGCGTTCTGTGGACATGTACAAAACAGAGAAATAAATATTAAATGTTTGTTGGCACGATCCAGCATTTCACAGCATGATTTCCCTTGCTGGCTGGATATAAATCCGCTGTATATAGACAGGAAAATACTGATAGTGTACTGCTTGCAAACAGCAGGCGCATCATTTTCAGCAGTGACCTCAACCGAAGAGGGAAATATGAGGGAAATAAATAGAAAGTTAAGCTGATTTTTTGCATTTACTAACCTGAACAGCTCAATTCTTGTACAGAAATTTCCATCAGACTTTTCCCCTGGTGTTGTGGAGGAAAAGCACAAAAGGGGCCATTTTTTATATTAGGCCTTCTGCTTCGGTTACGATGCTTATTCTGCTTGGAAATTCCGTTAACAGAGAGGGAAGCAACGGTAGAGATGTGCGACTGAAGCCATACAGACTCACAGTCACAAGCCAGGGAGTGCACATCCCACAGGAGCAGATTCACAGCAGGAACTTCCTGCAGTGGTTTCTGAGATATCCAGGTTATCGGATTCGCGCTCAAGTTCAAAGTTTTTAAAGAGTTCAGTCCTGTTAGAGCTTTCGGATGAAGACTTTGAAACCGATTTGTGGCTAAATTCAACGTGTGCAGGCTCCCCAAGCCTCTAAACGGGGCTGTCATGTCCTCCAGCACCCAGGAGAGTTCATTACTGCTCAGGTCTCTGTAGAAAGGCAGAGAAAATAGAAAATGATATTTTTCGCTTGTTAAGCATGCAGATTTCGGGCAGACCTACGTCCGCGATTGTATCCCTCGATCGAAAATTCGTCACAGTCAATTAAGCCAGATTTCTCCTATGGGTAATAAAACGCATGTAATTAGCAATCAAGGCAACTTACAAAAATTCCAATTTCTCCAACGGTAGAAAAGTCTCCTCTTCTATAGATACAAGCTTATTAAAGCTTAGATTTAAACTTTTCAATCTTCCGAGACCCATCATGCTACGCTTTGACAACTCCTGAATTAGGTTGTAGGAGAGATCCCTGCAAACAAGCAAACCAGAGAAACATGTAATTTAGTTATTCATTCATTTACCAAAGTTAATTAAAACCCTGGGGAAGTGAAACTATCCACAACTGTGTGACGCGTTGGTGATCGTATCAATTTGTATATGCAAATGCTATATATATGGAAATTTATCTACGATTCGAAGAGAAGTTGTAAAAAAAAATAACTTACTGGTAGTATAATGTGGTAAATAGTATTCAGGGAATTGAAGGGAAAAGTGGTAGGCAGAGAATCAAGACAGCATAGTAGTGGCATCAGCAAATTCAGTTTTTTTTGTAAACCAAATGCCATCCCATTTTCAACTACATTTACGTTATATGATGTATAATCCGCTAACAACTAAAATGGAGTTGATCATGCATCAGGGAGTAGTGCCACTCGGGGGCATTTTTTTCATTTAGAACGATGTTCACCTCAAAGCAGCATGCCGAAAAGCAGCATTGGAGCCAGCAAAGCGGAAATTGTATTAAAGCTACCTAGAAGTGTACGCCAACAGCGTGGAAAAGAATTCAATTGTACGCTTGTTCCTTTCCTGTAGCGTTTCCATCTTCCAATAAAACGGGGTATGAAAAATGAGTTTCGTACCACATTTCTCTCTCGCATCTACACCCCGATAAATATAAAGGTGTACGTAAGTTGTTATGCTGGTTTATAGCTGGAAGTTTTCTATATGACTAGATATGGCTTGACATAATAATAGTAACACTCACACTGATTCCGATTACAAAGAATCAGAAGTAATTTAATCATCATGCGTCTGCCCTCATCAGAAACAAATGACTTTAGCCATATGGGTTATATATGTTTTTATTGGACAAGGCAACGTACTGGTCATAACTCTCATAACCCATTCAGATAATTTTTCACATTCACAGGAAACCCTACTTTCTTGCAAAAGTTTCGCAGCCAATATTTTCCCAGAAAAAGTGTAAAGTGGATATATATTGCCAACGGTGGTCGTGGTAGTTGGAGTGAATGGGCTGCATGTAGCGTTAATATCTGTACGTTGCAACAACGCTATTTCGTACTACAGCAAAACTGATAATTTGGCTACTTTCTTCTTCTGCCACACTTCCTTTTATTTCCAACTCTCCAGAACAAGTTGACTTTTGCACATGGATGCCAAAACTTTGCCATTTCCACCACATTTGCTTCTACTTATTCTGGCTTTCCTCCCGCTGATATGGTTCCCGAAAAAGCTCTATTGACAGAAGTAAGATTGATCCATATTATTGTTCTTCTGGGATACAAGCACCTATTTATATTCCTTAACCTATGTGGGAATAAAGGCGTATCATCATGAGATCCATTCAAAAACTCTCTTTGTATGTGTGACCGACTGTGTGAATCACATTACCATTACCATCGCCAAAGTAACCCAATGATGACGATCCTCATCATCGGGGAAGGGTAGGAAGGAAGTGAGAAGAATGAAAAGTATAACATTCATATATCTCAAAAGATATGCTATAATGTGTTTTTATCCGACATGTCTTGTATGTACGTGAGTTTGAGGCTGTCTCTCTTGTCGACAATATCATGGAGCCGTAGTAAATCAAATTTTCGTTCGGTTTCCTCACGATTTCTCCCACGACGACAAAAATTTTCTTATCTCTCCTTGCAAACATGAAACCGTATGGGAGCACTCGCCATAACCAAAGGCTTTGCAAAATCGAAAAGAGAGTAGATGTAGCTGTCCCATCTATTTTTATAAACGGAAATTTTATGATGCTCTCATATTGAATTATTATTTTCTTTTATGCTCAAAGTAGTCTAGATGATACTTTTCACTAAAAGCCTTTCACATCGGAAGAGAGAGAAAGGGTGACGGAAAGAAGTTTGTTTTTGTACTTAGCAAGAGAAAAATAGAGTTTATCAGTACACGCCCAGGGTACCTTTCCCTTTCACACTGGAACTTGCACCAATTTTTCATTATCCGGCCATTCCGCTTGTGTTACTAATTCCCCCATGGCAGTTTCTGCATGCAGCACAAAAATATTCTAGTACGGCTTTTGATTCCACCTGGAACTACTGGTATTGCCTACCATGTTCGAGTACGTTTCGGTGGATAAAAATGGAATCTTAATCTTTATACTGACCGACTTTATTACATATATATGTCGACAAACCAAGCGTCGTGCCATGTACTAAATATATCCGAGTCAGTACTTCTCCTTTTTCATATTTTTATGGAATGACAAAAATTTACGAATGAATATCACGTGCAATTTACAAAACTTTTTTGTCAACAAAATAGATTACGAGCATTCTGCTATAGTCTTTATGTAATATTTTTCTCCTATCAATAACTACTTAGGTTTATACGCCGTTTCTGGGTGAATGAAATTTTTGTTTTTGACACAGCTCTCATTATTAAATCTGTAACGACTCTCTTCATGACAGGGAACCCGCTTACATCACAACAAAATTACCCGCATCTGCCACAGTTTCTTCAGGTTGGGATAAGTTTTCCTATCCCAACTCACAGATAAGATTTGAACATGATGAAAAAAAGTTTACTTTCTTTCCATCTCGTCGTACACATAGGATAACTATGTAAACCACAATGCATAATACATGTTCGATATAATGTTCAGATAAATGCATTTTATATACTTTCGTTTGAGTTGTACTCCACTATTCCTTACTACTTGAAATTTCCTTCTGTTTTAAAAGTATTGCTGCTATTTCAGGAAAATTGCGCTCATAAATGTGCATGCATTTTTCAGGAATCCGAACAAGAAAAAAGAGGAAATGTTATGCAAAGAAAGGAGACCTCTTAAAAGGAGGAGGCGGAGGAGGAGAAAACATAGTGGACAGGTTGATGGTGCAGTAAGTGGATTTTTTTTGGAGAGAACGGCAGGTTAGAGAAGATAGTAAAAGAGGGGACTAACATGGGATGTGTTTTATAAAGTTATATAAAGTATAAATAAAAAAGGAAGCCCACATGTTTTGTATAAAGTGGAAGAAAGAAAGGTTTTTGCAGTAGTGTCTTTTTTTACTTCTTTTCTAGTGAATGTTAACAATTCAAGAGAAAAGCCCTTTCAGCAGCTCCCATCACTTTTTTGGCTCTTCATGAAAGAAAATCCAGTTTGCAAATATGAATTCTATAAAAGCTCAATGAGCAAATTCCATTTACTACGACCATGTAGAGAGTAACAGAAAGCATCGCAAGAGAAAAACGGTTAGCAAATGAAGTTTTTTTGCCTTTCAAAATCCATTTTTTTCCATTCCTATTTGCCGTATTCAAACTTTTTATTTGTACTTTTTTGGTAGAGACGCCTTTATGCACGGCACATGCAGAGGAAGAAAAAGTGTAGTAATAATAATAATATTGTATTAAGCATCCCAGAAAATACATCAGTGAACTCTGTGAGTACCATCTACTTAAGCGTTATTACGATTTGTTGGTATCAAACGGCACAGAAAAGCAATAGATCCTTAGGTAAGGGAAAAAAGAACAAGAATCGGTTCCCTAAAAACTCAATTTCACAAATGAAAAAAGATACGAGGCAGATGAGCAGACAGAAAAGAAGGAAAAAGGTACATCTTGACAATGGAATTGAATTAGAAGATGAGAAAAAAATCTAAATGAAAAAGGAAATGCGTTCTAAAAACGGTATTGTGTAGGCTAATATTTCCTGCGTATTTGAATGACTCGGATTTCATACGGGAATCGTTTGGTTTATTAAAAATAAAAAATACGCTCAAGTCTTTCCATAAAAATACTTTTTTGGCTTTTTTCTACCCTGTATAATGTATAACTCGGGAAATAGATTCAACGATTTTTGGCTGAATCGTCGTCTTTTCCTCTTCTAAAACTCTATTTTTTCATATCGTGCAACACGACGTAACCGACCCTACCAATTTTTTAATTTATTACTTTTTTGTATCTTTTCCCAAACTCCAGTGCCACATTTCCTTTACTTTATACTTGTGCTTAACAACAACAGCAACAACAACACCACCACCACAAAAACTAATTATAATTTGCCCAGTAACATATATGATATAATGGATATAGAATATATACAAGAGGTAACCGTAGGCTGTTGTAAGCAAGTCTCTCTGGTAAAATATGATACTACAGGATCACGACTGTTCATCCTACAGCCGCACAACCATCACCACCAACTCTATTAAAAACTGGACTGGATTACCGATTACATTTTAGTCAATGAAAGGCATTACTTCATCTTCTTTTATTTTTCACTTTTATCCTGGTGTGGATCTCACCCAAAAGGAAAACTGCATCCACAATTTGTATAGGCACAGGATGGAGGATGAAATAAAAGTAGTATTTCTGTCCCAACGACAGGAAAAATATATTACCATTTTTTCCCCTTTGAATCGAAAACAACCATGGATGATACCCAAGAAAAACCCTTTTTAAGGTAGCTAGGTAACCATGACCATACAAGTCATCTCGTCCCACTGGACAACAGGGCTAGACTACTTATTAGTACGATCTTGCCTTATGTGTAAAACGTCAGACAAAGTAGGTACATGTATATATGTTGTGTGTAAGTGTAACAACAACAATCTAATCATATTAGTTATCTGTTTTCTCAAAATGAAATAACCAGAATTCTTCCTCTTGGATTGCTATTTTTTCTTCCTTTTGTGCTCAACGCCAAGATCCTGTCGGTTCTCATTAACTTGGTATTCCTGAAGATGTAATATCTTGTGAATGGACACGATATAGGAACATCAGGTTCAGTATCATGCCTAATATCAACTTATAAATCTATACCTATACAACAACTTTCCAAACAATGGCTCCCTATAGTGCATATATATTAAGCCTTCCAACGAAACAACAACGACACGGGTAGTGAAACAAAAGTCGAGAAAGAAATTAGATCAGAAAATGTTGATAGAGAAGGGAAGTAAATTTTCGGACTGATAAAGCCACAGTCATAATACATGCTATCGTAAATTTGTAATCAAGATCAAACTGGTTACAACTACAATTTCTATTTCATCCTTGACGTATCAAGCTATCCGAATGAAATTACAGAAACACAACGCAGCTTTGTGCCTGAGTAAAATGTAAGAATGAACGTTGGAAGTGGCAGAAGGCAGAAGGCACCCATTGAACAAAATTATAACCCACACTAAATGGCGATGGTGTGTGGTGGCGGGTATAAGTGAAGGTAAAAAGGAAATGCACCTTAATGTCTACATTTTCCTCTTTCCACTCGTGTGTGAGCAATTTGGAATTATAGAGAGGTAAATGCAGTGTGTGTGCAGGCAAATAAAAATAGCAGTAATACTAGCACAAACATACTTTTAATGATTATCAACACGGTTATGTACCATGGTTCGCTTATTTTTTTAAGGCAGGAGGCAGGGGAGAAAAAGCCATCCACTCACCGCCACCATAGCTCGTGTGATTTTTACGACAAGTTTTTTCTTTGTTGTCTTGCACCATCGTGGTAGGACTGCTCTCTGCGAGTTGGCCAGTTTCACAAAACAGCCCAAGCTTTTTGTTCATAAACAAATTGAGGGCCATTAAGGAAACTGATAATGTCTGCTCTAATTAAGAATTCACGCAATATATTCAAGCAATGTACCTAGGTATAGAGGTATAGGAGAAGGTCCTTCTATTATCGACACCAGCAGCCGGTTCTTCTTGTTCTTAAATTATATAGCCGTGTCCAATTTGTTTTTTAATTGAAAACGATTATGAGTGAGGTGATGTAAAAGAACAGCAGATATGGCCGTTGCTGTTAGGGTTCTGTTTTTTTACTACGTAGTATTTCTGTGAAATTAATGAATTGCCTTTAATGAATAATGTTTAAAAAGTTTTTTGGATAGGGCTTGTGCCTAAAATTGTACAAACAACATTGTTGCAGCTAAATTTTGGTAAGCAAACGTGTGTAAAAAGTACTGACGTTGAAATGATATTGCATATCGATCGAGACCGAGAGACGCAATATCCGAACCACATTCAACAGTACATGTGTGGCATTTGGCAGGAGTGAACAGCAACCTAACCGTAATCAGTTTGTCCTTGTTCCGTGAGAGAAGATGAGGTTTTTAAACATTATGCAAGCTTGATAATGAGATAACAAAAAGGCACGGAAGATTTCGTTTTAAGGCACTAATCGCTGATCTTACATAGCTTGTCATTCATTGTTATTCATTAGACATTCAATACAACCTGAGTTGATCGTATTTTATTGCCACATTTTTCCATCATCTTTTTTTCTCGTCTCTCCGCATATCACCCCTCTGGCTGGCAGTAGTGGCAGCTCTTTTCTTTTCTCGTTGGTAGGATGACGATGATTGGTTTTTTAACGCAATGCAATGTTGAGATTCGAATCAAGATTAAAAATTAAAATGGACAGCCAACACGATTCTCTTTTCTCCTTTCTTTGCCACGCTACAACTATTTTGATGTCTGCTCTCCTGCATTATCATTCTTGTTGACCATTTTCTGATCGAGTCAAGAATACCCGATTGATGTTATACGAATAGAACTAAATCAAGAATCTCCGCAGAAATGGTGGCCTTCATTTATTGTAGGTAGTAGTCTCATCATCAACATCATGAAATTTCTTTCAACTATAAACAATTATTTAAAGTTATGTGATCTGTTCACAGATTTATTCAAACCAATCAACCCCAGATGTTCGATATTGGGTTTGGGATACACCGTTTGTGTATGTAATTCGTTGAGTGTTTGATTTTTATGTGCCATGTATTCCAGTATTGATAAAAAGCTGGCACAGGCCAACAGAAGGACTGACGATAAATTTGAAATCTTTAGTAAAAATATACATGGAAATAATTGGTACAATGGCGAACATGACAGCAACCATCAACTTGTTGAACTAATTCGGGCAATCACACTCGCCATTATAATTATTTCGAAACAACAGCATCTAGTATGATAATGTCTATGGGGAATATTTGTAGCTGTTTCTTATAGTGTAAACCACTATAAGCAAATTTTATTCTTAAGTCAGCTACATGCACATACGTATATTATTTCGTCAACGTCACCCGTTCACGGTGTAGTAACAATGAACAATGCAAGGGTACCACATAGTTTACGTGTGGGTGATAATGTGCAATACCACCATGTCATGATTTGTTTGTAACATGATTTTACTTGTCCTACGAAAATTCTGTCTGAATTTAAGTTTGACTAAGGATGATGCTTGCTGTGTATCCTTTCGTCCCTGAGAAAGTAATCCGTCCATACGCACAGCATTACAACATCTCCTTGCTATTGTTCAAGTGTAAAAGTACAAGCCGCTGACAATCAACATCCAAAGTGAACGATCGAACAATTGGATAAATTGTTACATTACAACCCCCATAACACCACACCACGATCTAATTATAATACATTGTTCTTGGATACGTCAGCTTCAATTGAACCAGTGCCGCGTGCGTGGACAAAGCGTCGCTGTCAGAACAACAGCAGCTGGAGACAGTGCACCCAATGTATCTTTTGAGGAAGAACAACTATAGGGCATACACAACTTCAAGCGCGTAGCTATTGAAAAATTAATAACGGTTGTTCTTCATTGGCATAATAATGTGTCGGAATTTGTATACTATCTCCTCTCCTGGAACCATGCAGTTTTACAGATACCGCTGATGTGGTGATGGTACGACTACAAATTCAATGCGAATGCGAGTCTTACAAAGGGTCACACATACAGATAGACAGATAGACGAACACTTCAGTTCAGTACTTGCTTCCAGCAACATCATCACACCCCGAGTTATATGGGTGATTCCCTTATTACTTCGTCTTCATCTTAGGAAACAATGCAAATGCAACAGCAAGTAGTATAGAAGTCATTGATTTCATATATTCATATGCCATACGGTCACCACCACACCAACAACAAGACCACATAAACAAAATGGTAGATTATTTTTCACACAAATAAATTCTTTCACACACACACACACACACACACACACACACACACACACACACACACACACACACACACACACGTTGATGGTGTGTTAGTAGGAACAAAAATGATCCTTCAGCTCAGTTCCCTTCCGTTGCATCCAACAAATCTTACAACATAACTCGTTTTATGGTCACAATAACTAACTATATAACATAGTTTCGTATGTAAGCCATAAAACGAGATGAAATGCTTGGATAACCGACTCGCCGACTCACCCAAATGAACATGGAAACAATAAATATTTCATGTTGTATTTATGTAATATAAAGTAATGCACCCTGTACAACAATGTTTCTTCTTAAAATCAGTACACAAGCAGAAACGCACACACACGCACACATTCTACCTCAAAATAGCCTCCCTGCGTACTGTTGTTGATGCAAGTTCATTGTAACGTAAAAACCTATTAAGGATGAAACAGTCTTCGTAAATGAGTTCGTTTGCTAGGGCATGACATGGTTTTAGGTTACCATTTTCCTTTTTCTATAATTTCATCCCTGACTTGTGTAGCCTGCTGCTCCACAGGGAGAGGGACACGCAGTACGCATGCATGGATTTACATTTATCTGGTAGGACCCTTTCCCTCCTTTCTCATCGTTATTCCTTCCAAAAAGGAACAAACAGAGGACTGTTTTTTAAGTGAGCCTACTCAAGCAAGACGATCAGGTCCAGGGCAGCCTCGGTTAGGGAGACCAAGTCAACAATAATTATAACACTTGGGGCAACCAAGATTTGTGTAGCAGGCAAGCTACATACGCGCTGTTCTGCAGAGAAAATGAATTAAGTTGGTAAATGAAGAAGCGCAAGAAACTTGCAAGAACAACCAGCAGCCGTTCAACAACGTTTTTCTGGTATTCTAATCTGGTTTCGCCTCCGGTTCATTTTAAACAACATTTTATTTACCACAAATAATGCGTCCTTTGGGTCGTGGTAAGCGCGGAGATAAGCCGGAGGTAAGCATACAGGTATATTTTCATTTGCAAGAGAGATGTGTTTGCGCTGCTGCTGCTTGGGTGTATGTGTGGCGTGGTGTGTGTAAATAACTTTTTCAAAGTTTAAATCAGTTTGTGTAATCCTAATGGCTTGCACTAAACTTAACTTGTGATGAGTTAGTCCTTAGTTGAATTTTGCATATAGGATGAGAATGCGTGAAAATATTTCCCTCTCTCTCTCCCCTTCCCTCTTTCTTTCTATGTCTATCTCCTTCCAGTTCACTCACTTTTTCTCCCTCACACTTTCTTTTATCATGATGATGATTTCTTTTTATGATGATTATTATCGCTTTTATTACCATTACAACTGCTAAAGCTCTAACTTTAAAAATACAAGTTTGCTTACGGCTGTGAAAATATCGTGTTTAAAGCGCATAGCCAGAATACCAGTACCAATGTCTGTGGTACAACGAAATTGAATTGTTACATTATCATTATTATTATTATTATTGCCATTATGATTTCTGGCTGGTTGGAGGCGTTATGTATTTTGTGGACCATGTCATATAAGAGAGAAACGAGAAATTATAATAATATTACGAGCAATGAAATCTTGTTTTCAGTTTTTTGTTGTTATTCCTGATATGATATGACATGATGGATAAATCCATTTTCCCTTGCAGCTACGTGTTCGTGTTTCTAAAAAAATGCTAAATTTTATATATTTGGTAAGACTAGTGAAATTGAGTGATCTGGGAGAGAGATGAAATTTTCTCAGTCCAATGCAAATACATTTAATTACGACCAGCAAGTGTATCGTGGGAGCTCATAAATTTATTTTGCAATATCCGACCGTCCTGTCCGAATACGTGTACGATAACTCTTTTTCCATCACTACAAGTTTTAAAACTTTGTTTTCGCTAAACAGTAGTTTTAATAGCCACTGGCTCTAAAGAGTTTGCAATGTCTAATAATGTGTAGTTCATATAACCCCATCAATAAATGAAGATATGCCAAGTTTTATCAGAATAAGTTGATTTATGTGGGTTTCTGCGAGGGTGAAATTTAAAATTTATCCTTATTTTCGGCAATGGCATAACTCTGAGCGCATTTAAATTATTTATCCTCCAACAGCAACAACAGCAGCTTGGATAGGTAATCGTCTATCAATCTGTCCAACAACAACTGGGCTCAAATCTGCTACACAAAAGTACCTATAAAATACTAGAGACTTATTGTCAGTTAAAGTGTATAGATAATGATGATGGGCTGGTCGTCCATCATAGTTTACTATATGTCCCTATTTTCATTGCTTTCATTATTCTGCAGGTGGGCACATTCATTTCATTACTATAAAACACAGTAGACTGTTGGGTTTGCTCGTTTCGTTGGCCGATTGTATGAGTTTTCTCTTCTCCTTCATTTTGCCAAAAAGAACCCGAAAAAATATGCGGCATGCACTGCTGCCGCAGCCACAAAAAAATTTAAACGCAAACGGCCAATGATGCTTTTGTAACAGGCATGCATATAGCATAATAATACATTCAACACTTGAAAAAAAATATTATGCTGCTGTTGGAGCACATGGACGATATAAATAATATTGTAATTATTGATCAAAGAGGAGTGGAACTTGGTCGGAGAGAGAGAGAGAGTAACTTTTTGTAAGCAGATTCAGACATCGATAGAAAAAAATGTGAATTCAGAGTATTCTACAAAACGGTTTGAGGCTATATTTCACACCCACCCGTCATTTAAAAACACAGGTTGAACCACACGATTTATTATTTCTAGTTCAAAAAGAAAAAAAAACATTCAGAGTTTTGCCACGGATAGACCGAGAGTCACGGATTACCTGAGAGATTACTTATGCGCATCACACAGGTCGTATATTCCTCAACTTTATGCATTGCAAATTGCAAAAAAGGAATCATATACAATCATCTAAAGTACGACAGGACTGCTTGGAGTTACAGGTACACACACATTCTGCTTTGTTGTGGTCGGTGGTGGAAAACAGAATATGAGTATAAAAAAGTTTTAAAGAAATTTTTAGCCATACATCAAATTTTTTTCAAAAAACTCAAAGCTGAATTTAGTGACTTTATTTATTTGAACTTTTTTTGTGCCTAGGACTTCCAAGTACTGAACTCTTTGTAATTCTTTGAAACGCTACCTTCAACATGCCATATGCAACTACTGTAACCAAGAGGAAAGAGAGGTAAATCATGAAGTCGTGAAACTACAGACATTAATGCGGTGCTCACTATAATTGTGAGAATGCAAAAAATAAACAATTCAAATTTCCATTGCCTAGAGTCATATCCTGTTGCATCAAATCACTATATCAACATTAACTAACATGATCTGAATAATTTTGGAGGTGCACCATGAATGATCCATGATTGTTAAAGTACAAAGACGACGATGCAGCAGTTCGATTGACTGTGGTTGTACAAGCATTTTTTTGTTTGATTTAAGCCCGCTAACTATAAAAATTACGATTATCAAGAAACATGTGTATTATAGGATTGCCTTAAAAAGAGATGATTACAAATGACAAGCTGATTTAATATTCTGAATAAGTATAAACCACTTTAATCCAATCCAAAATAGGAGGAGAATGAGGAACGGAGAGGAGGAAAAGGCGAGAAGGCTCAGGAGAATCAGCAACAGGCTGCCAACGCTTCTTTTTCCATCGCCACCAACCATCGCTTGCAGTATTTAAGTTTATTGCCACTGCCACCGCAACGCAAGCGGTCATCTACGCTCAGTTCACAACCAGGTCATAACACCACCAGTTTTTTTCTCTCGTTTGACAATTTTGTTTCAGATTCTTCTGCATCTAACAAAGGCACTCGGCTAGACAGCGACGTGTAACATCAACAGTAGTTGCAATATTATCAACATTACCCCTTCAACAATTCCAGCTCGTTGATTAAGGCGACACGGCGACAATCCCAGATTATCGTGTTTTTGCCTGCCTGTAGCATTAATATGTATATCTTAACAGTTTAAAAGCAGAAGGTAGCAACTTGGAGCAGCGTAGAGAGTCAGATTGGAAGTGGAAGAGGCGGTGGTTGTAGTAGCAGCTCAAAACATGTTGCTCGGGGCTGTTTGTAGTTATATCATAAAATGGCTCGGAAGGTGAATGCCTAATAGGCAAATTATATGTAAAAGTTATAACAAAATTGCTGAAGCAAGCAACGCAGAAAATCCACTACTGCCTGCTACCACCACCACCATCCAACCAAACGAATACCGACACCTATTACAACTAAAGCTCGCGTTGTTTCTCTGGAGGATAAAGTGGTTTTTATCGTTGTCGATGCAACATGTAACATAATGTATGCTGTGATGGTGGAGAAGATAATGTTTCTGCTGCTGTAGTATAGACTGAAGGAGAGTTGTAAAATATAATCCAGCTCTCCGGTTTTTGACGCTCTATACCTTCCAGACTCTAGATTTTACGCTTTCTTTCTCTATCCTTTTCATCGTCGTTTGTACGTGCCCCTACCTATCAAGCTGATATTGCTCTTTAAAAACGAAAACGCAACGGTACGTTGTTGAAGGAAAAAGACTGTTGAAGACTGGTTGGTTAGAAGAAGGAAAGGGAAAATGGTATGAGGAGAACATTATTTTTCTATTAAGGCAACTTTGTTGTTGTACTTGTATTACAAAACAATGGAATGGTGATCGTGATGTTGGCGATGATCAGTCACTGTACTCGACGGAGTAGTGAGTTGGATGAATCTTTTATCCTGCAGCTAGAAAATACCTTTCCTATTTTTAGTGTGAACATACAAGTTTACTGTATACCTGGTTGGTAAGGGGGAATACAGTGTACAAAGATGTATGGTAGTGGCAGTAAGGATGATGGTGTGGAAGTGAGTGAAATGTTTCCAATTTTGTACACGACGCAACCGTGTACCTATTCGTTTATATTCACAGGTTGGATTTTTTATTGATAACGATGATTTATTTGATTTTCTTACGATTATGATTCATTGTTTCTAATAATAATGGTGAGTGGAGTGGGGTTTTTGCTGTCGCGGCTTCGTATATATATATGTATGTGTACCCTTTCTTTCTTTAGACACATGCGGGCACACCATGACTACTGGTTGTGTCGTCATCATCACCGAGCTGAACCACCACCACCACCGCGTGCTGGAAATTTTGATTGTGAATAGGGTTGTAGCACCATCACTTGATAGCAAGTGTCTTTGTATTTTGTCTAAGTAAATTTCATTTTTAACACACACTTGCTTACAACGAAAGGGGGTAGGTTGAGTTGTGGTGTTGTGTAATAGTATAGGGATAAGAAGCTAGCTACCTATGCACACCACATCAATAGGTATGTTGGTGGACTCGTATGAGAAGTAGTGCTAGTAGTAGTAGTGATGATGATAATGACGGGGTTTGCCTACCATTCAGTGTCCTCATCAAGGACACTGGTTAGAACCAGTCAAGAACCACAACGACAAGATCTTATTTTGTAAAACATACGTTGTGCCAAATTAAACCAACCACCACCGCCGTCGCACAAGAGCTTAGAAAGAAAATATAATTATAATCTTAATCACCCTCATGCTGCTTCTCCGTGCCCTCATCTCCCTGAAAAGCTGCTATCCTGCCCCTGCCTGTTGCTATTAGTCATCCTCGTCTTTTAAAGTTTTTACTCGTTTTGTTTACTGTCACTCTTGTTCATGTCTTTCAAATGTGTATATTAATCCTATTTGTTTGTCGTGTGTAATTCTATGATGATGCTCCTGCTAACGAACAGAGAAGAGGCTTTTTTTGAGAAGGGAAAAAAACCAGCTACTTCAAATCTAATCAGAGTCTCTCGTCCCAATAAATTGGCAATTCAAAAAGCACTTTACTCCTTAAATATTATTATCCTACATACATGTAACAAGGTAGCAGTTAAGTCATTAAATGCCCCTATTAAAAGACGGATGTGTGTAATAGCTCCTCTTTTAACCAGAATTCCACTGATAAGATTAAAAGCTGATAGTAGTAGTACGTGACAATGATGTGTTCAATTCCCATTAAAGAAATCATTATTGTCAGTGATAACAAAACAGACAGTAATCGAAATATACCTGTTACGTCATTGTACAAACATAAAACAGGCATGTAATGGGGATATATATGTACTTATGTGTATCCCTCATTATCCTTTCGCTTATCCTGCCAAATTTGCCGGGAATAAAACACCCCTTGTTTATCGTATGAATGTATCGTCTACGAATACCACGCAACTGGTCATTTTCGTCACCAAACTGAATTACCCTGATAATCGCACACACTAATGGGGGCATGCTCCCTCGTAATAAAATGAATTAGTGTTGCCAATAAAAAAAGCTGACAAGGATCACTCACCAGTAACGAGCGAAAAGTAAATGGATAAATTTAGCGAGACGCGTCAGGAGACGTTTTAAGATTAAAACTAAGATAAGTGGAGCCAAGCAAATAATTGAAAGTAATTGTTTTACTTAATCATCAAGGCAAAATTGATATTAATAAAAAAAATCAAAAGTTCAGCCTCGGACACTGCTCTCGCCGTACTCATTTCCTTTACGAAATCCTTGGCAATGCTTTTCTATTGGCACTGGCTACATAATTTGTAGTATCAGGCTAATCAGGGATCGTGGTATGCGAACTATGTCCATACCGTCAATATGAAAAAAGTGAAACCTCAAAAAATAGTGGGCAACGGGGTAAACCCATGTAATTGTTTGAATTATACATTACTCTTATTCATGAACACTTCTGGACCAACTATTTGGAATTGCTCATCATTACGATAAAACTGAACAGGGCGGAGAAGTCCAGAAAAAAAACTGGCCGATAAAAATAGCGGTTTGATGAGTAATAACAAAATAAAAAATAATAATTTAGAATTTCTGGCCATTATAAGTTTATATTATTAAAAACATTCTCTTGGTGTTGGAAAATAAGGTTAGAGAATTACTACATGTATATGTTTCAAATTGTGACAACATAATATACTCAAACATTCCTACATGTATTTCTATGTTTGACGTCAGCGTGTGCTTTTCATTAAAATTTTAATGTTCCAAATCGTGTGCCATGTCGTTTCATAGCATGAATAAAAAACCGTCATTGTACCTTATCAACTTTTTCGTGCTTTGCTTTACACCATCTTCTAGTTTTTCTCTCTCATTTTTTCATGATGATAATATGGTACAAGTGTTGTTGTGTGTATACAACTCAGGATAATACTATTGATAATGATGGTCATCATACCATCATCGTATAGAGCATCATTATCCAGCTCATGATGATGATAATGATTGCCATAGTAATGCCATTCTTTCCACCATTAAACCAAAGGGGCATTTATGTAATCATCATCATCTCTACATCACTACACCACACACACACTTCACTTCCCAAAAAAATTACTTTCTAGACAGCAGTCTTCGTAAATAGTTACAACTCCTGAAAAAAAGTGTTTTATTCCTTCGCCGTAACAGCCAAACTGACCGGCCTAGTACCAACATCAACATCACTACGACTAGGTATGACACTGCCGGTGAGCAATGCAATTGAATAAATAAACAACGCAAGTATAAAAAAAGTGAGTTGCGAACAAGGCAAAAGTCTACAATATTATGAACACAGATAATAATAATAATAACACAGAACAGATATAATAATAATAACGCAATCCACATTATCAAACCCCATTCTCCGACACGGTACTGGATAACCACATACTAATATGCATCACAATGACCATATACTTAGGTATCTAGTTAAATATTACGTTTCCTTTCCAGAGAGCCAACTCTTTTCTCTTCTAACAAGTACATAAGTATTGTATATTATTATTTCTTGTGGATCCTTAATATACCGTGCACATGCACACAACACCGCAATGATAGAGCTCTAATGCGTGGTACGTGTTGAAAATTACAGGTTTTATTCCTTAATTCCTTTCTCTCCCTCGTTGCTTTTTTTCTCTCTGCAAATCGTAAATACCTAAACACCTCCTCTTTCCCTCTCTCTCTCTCTCTAACTAAAAGAGCAATGATATTAAACCTTGCTTTTTTGTCTACTAGGTTTTCATTTCTTCTAAATTGGGTAATAACTCCAATAATTCTAAATTAAAGTGAGGAATTGTAAAGGAAAATACAATGGTCATTCAAGATGAAATGATGGTAGGAGCAGCAGCAGCGGCGTGAGTTTGTATGTCCCTATTTGCGAGTAATTCAGTGCATGCGAGAAGTAAGTACATTCGTTTACGAATATACGAAGGGAGACAGAGAAACGAAAGGGAGAGTGAAGTGAACATGGGTTTTATTAATGTGTTAGCATGTACTCAACAAAATAAATATTGGGTTGTTACCGAGTGAAACTGTGTTCTTTTTTGGTAAACACACCAAACAGGCAACATGAAATATTTAAATGGTCTTGTAAAAAAAGACCCTTTTCACTTATGTGCTTAGTGTCTTTCTTTCACACAAATATTTTATTCTACTTTTAATTCGCCTATTGAGTCACACAGAAGCTTGCATGAACACAAAAGGGTTGTTATTGGGCTGATTATCTTTATGAACGAGCAATTTCAGGGATAGTTGTGAAAAGGGGAGGGTTGTATAGGCAATGAAGTTTTACTGCGCGGGTTTTATGAAAGTAGTAAAGGTGACATTGCACTTACAAAATTTGAAGTTCCTCCATATACTCCCAAGAGTCATCTTCTATTTTGACTATTTCATTTCGACTCAAATTCAGCAAATCCAACGAACGCAGCCCGTACAACCATCGTTTCTCGACACTCTTGATGCTATTTCCATCCAAGTACCTGAAAACAGAAGAAAAAATTTTGATTTAAATGAGTGCCAAACTACTACCGTAGAATAATTAGCAGATGGTAATGAATGATAAAGGAAAATTGATGATATCATTATTGTTATTGCTATTGCTATATTTAAGAATGATAAACAGAAGTTGTTAGACGGCTTTTAATTTTTTTGCATCATCATTATAATTTCATATTTAGAAGACAAGTAGTTGTTTTTCAGTCGAAGAAAAAGTTGTGAAACTTTTTGTTGGTACAGTTTCGTCGCAGTATAAAGAAGAGAGCTCCAACAACTAGACAACTCTTCTCCACAATTTTCTCAGAGTGTTGAGCCTTTTGAATATCTATTGATTACAACATTGAGCAGTTTGAATGGCAGATCTATGGATATTTTATACAAGCCAACGGCGGTTCTCAGCACGAAATGTGTTATACATTATCTAAATGTGTGTAAAATAATATTAATAATGATGATAATCATGAAATCACATTCTGCAGGCACAATCCAACAACATAAATACCATTACACGATGCAGCATTTAAAATGTAAAAAATGCAACCATATTTTTTTATGTTTCATCATCACCATCTGCATAAAATCTTGTCACGTCGTTGTTTCGTCTAAATTTTGATTATGACTATTATGTGTATGCTGTATATCATTATTATTGGATTGATTTTTAAAATTTTCTATATACAGTAGTGCTAGAGATAGAATGTAGTTCACTAAGTAAAAAGTGCATAATACGAAAAACGCACACGGAGGATCAACAAAAGTTGCTGTTGCTACCTACGACTATCTTCCACTTTTTTGTACCAGACCACAATTCATATCCCATCATCATTTCATGATGATTTTCATCTTGGTATCATCATCGTCATCATGCAAAATCAGTACAACATTTTTCTGAAACATTTCAGTTCAACCTGTCAAAATGGCAACGAAGCGTAAATACATTTTTATACTTTCATGGGTGCTCCCGCTCTGATACCATGGATTTTATGATCCCGATCCTAATTTAATTAACTTGACGATATGTAGAGGTAATCGTAGTAACAATAAAAACACATAAGGAAAGAATATTATGGAGATAGGTAACGAGACAGCGAAAGAGTTTAAACACTTTGATGAGAAGAGAAGTCTGGCTCAGAAGAACGCAGTATAAACTTTACATACCGGAGCAGCAGCAGCAGCAGCAGCACCAACAACAACAACAACAACTAACAGGGGAAGCATCATCATGAATTTCTAACGAACTAGTAATGCCATGGGCAATGTGGCGCTAATTAGTGAGCATATATGAATTATACGCTTTGCTCAACAAATTCATTCTGCATTTTGCATACAACTATCCCTACATACACACATATATACACGAAAAGTACAACCCAAACACCTTCATTATACGTATTAATACAGGTATATATATAGGCATCACATGCATCATATTATATAATTCATTTTTTTACATGCATCGTCATTTTTATCTGTTTCTCCTCCTCCTCATCATCATCGTCATGATTCCTCTGCCCTGCCTGATAAAAGGCTTCTCCTATTCCGATCATACACATACACGGCAACCACGCCAACCACCACCACCGATTTGATCTACTACAATTGTAGTTGGTACTTCGACCACTTTTCAAACCACTAGTATTGCCTTGTGCTGTTGTTCTTGTTGTTATGAATGTAATGTATAACGTTACGTTATTAAATGCGAAAAAATGTCTATTGAACAAGTTGAATTCATTTTTTTCTCTCCCCTTTTCTTTCTTCTCGTTTTCCTTTCAGAGGGTTTGCCATACCTGTGTGGAACTGGACGGCGGATGATGAATATGACGACGACAGGGATCTTGATATGATATCATATCATGCTCCTGGCACCAAAAAAGAATAAAAGAATTGTACCGAATTTTATTTGATTTGATAAATATTCACTAGTTACATGACAAGAAGATGATTACTCTCTCTCTCGCTCTCTTTCTCAATAGTTGATCACAGCAGCCTTTGCTACTATAAAAAAATTGCCATTATTATCATTACCTCATTTTCTAGGATAAATCAGCTTGGCGGAGAGAAAGAGCGAGTGACAGAGGGTAACGCTTAGGTCATGCTGCTGCTTATGTCCTGCCCTCTTTTGCACAGTGCATTGTTTTTAATTGCCACTTGATCATGATGATGATGATGATGGTCAGCAAGGATGAGTGTGTGTGTGTGAAGGTGAGGAACAACATCGTAAAAGAAAGCACACATAAAATCATTTGCCTACTGCTAATGAAAGATTATGACTCTCATGTCATTTTTTATGCTCTTCTTTATATTCTTCCTGTGACGAACATTCAAGATCCAAGCCCTCTAAGACATTTTATACGTCGTTGGCTTGGCATGTTGTTGTACATTTTAGCCATGAGCACACACATAGCTATTCATGAACTTGTTTCTCTCGCTCTTTTTGATTTATATTTTTTTCTCACTGACTCGCTTCTGGGCATCCTACCAAATGTAAACGAGCCAACAGTACCAACCTCTTTCTGTATCTACTCTTCTCGGGTTATGTGTGTGTGGTGCGGTTAAAACAGTTTGAGTACCATGGGCTAATGGTGATTTGGGTTTAGGCATGCACAAAATAGATTATTGGTTGAAAAAAAAAGTTGGCAGCCTTTTTTTCTTGTTCAATTCAAAAATCAAGAATGTGATTTTTTTCTCGTTCATGCCTTGTAATTATCAGGTGGGAATCGCAATAAACTGCTGGAGATAATTAAAAATATTGTTTTATGATCCACATCGAATCAGTATTTGCATGTGGGACTGTGTATATGCAGCAGCTAGAGCTGCAATATCCAGGTAGGTGTACGTACGTATTTATCCGTGTACAATCAAAATGCTCACGGGTAGATAAGGAACCCTGCACCACTGCTTACATGAGTCCACTTAAAGCAAGTCAGTAGTATCTTGCCAGCGAACCAACAAAAAGCTCAAATTGCTCGATGAACACCAAATTGAGCAAACTAATTTCAAATATGATGATTACTACTATTATTATTTGAAATCATAAATATGGCACGCAGATGTGGCGATGATCCTTGTATTTTCCATACCACCCACACGGCGTCGTAATACACATTTTTTACTTTCTTTTTATTGCATAAGCCGATGAGTGTGAGCAAGAAATAGGATGAATGGTGTAATACAATGTGCAGAACTGGCTCCGTACTTATTAAGTGACCGTATCACTCAAAACGTAGTTACAATGACGGTTGCCAAAATGCCTTGCAAGATCATCAACCACACAATCTTTTTTCGCTTATCCGCCGAAGTCTAAAAAGTTTTCTGACTTTGTGATCGAATGCGAAAAGCAGCAGGTTGTGGTTATGGTACTCTGTGTAGGGTGGTTTACAAAGAAAAGGAAAACAGCATGACTCCCTTGAGGTGGGTAGAACAAAGCTAACCACGAAAGTAATATTGTTGCGTTACAAATTTGCTTCGTTTCGGTTGTGACCTTGGTAGACGCAGCAGCGTAATATTACTTATTCATATTCTTTCCCAAAAGGAAATTACTTTTCTGTCAATTGTGCTTGATTCCAGATGGACTTTTATTAAATGAACGACGTAAGAAAGGAGCATGAGCGAGCAAAATTAAAACAGATTGCGTTTTATCATATGGAGCAATACATGATAGTGTCTTGCAAAACGAGACACCATAAAGCTATTACTTTCTTATTCCTTCTCGTCTTTTATCTGTTTTTGAAGGAGCAGGATGCTGTCTAACAATTGAATAAATGGGATTGAAAACTTCACTCTCAAAATTAAATGAATGGTCGTACGCTTCTACTTTACCTTTGATACAGAAACATATTCTACGAGCGTCACGCCTCATACACTAAAAGAAACCTCACTCCTTCCACCACCACCACAACTGTAAAATTCCAGAAAGAATCATAAAACTTACAAATGCTGAATTTTCTCCAGTCCATAAAACGCCGCATCAGACAGGTTGCCCATATGGTTTCTTCGTAAGTTGAGAGTGTGAAGACGCTTCAGCTCCTGAAATCTCAGGCTATCCATCGTCTCCAATTTGTTGCGGCTCAAGTCCCTGTGGAGAGAAAGAAACATTGAATGAACAAGAGAAAGAGTTTGTCAGAATTAAATGCAAATGTGCTCGTCGTACTGAATTTCATTCTCTCTTATCATCATCATAAGACACTTTAAGAGACTTGGCTCTTTTATTGCTAGTGTGAAAGAGCTACGTCCATTGCCATGCTAGATATCTCTGACAGACAGGCAAAGAAAAGGTTTACACAAGAAAAAGGGGTTGAAATACTCCGAAATAATACTTCATACATACACACACGGTTGAATCCAAATAGGAAACGTGAGTAAGATTCTTATGATAATGTACATAGGTACATAGTACATAGGACGGTCACAGATATATATACAACATCATCTAAAATGTACAAAGGCTCAAAATTGTATTTCTATTAGCACATTTGCGACAACAAAACTACTCGAAAAGTCTTTCAACTACTCAAACACAACTACATCTACACGCATACATTAACCACGTATGTGCTATACTACTTTTTTACGTCTACATTCAAGTCTCAACTTACAATCTTTCCAAATTCTTCAGCGGTGAAAACAGATCCTTTGGAAGCGTCCTGATTTTATTTCTTGGCAATGAGAGTTCTTGCAAGTAGTTTAGTCCCGAAAAGCAACCTGCTTCCAAGGTTTCGATTTGATTAGCTCCCAGATTTCTAAAATTGGGCATCATATAAAAAGGGTATTACATTAGTAATTATTTTACGCAGACAAGTGTGAAGTTGGCAAGTAGGTGCATTGTGTGTACTGAACAAATGTGTCTTGTGCTGCTGCCGCGGCGCTGCTGCCACGAGAAAAGTACAAGGGTTGGTTGCGTACTTATATTATTATATAAATCTACCTAAAGGTACATTTACGTTGAATACTCAAGCATCTGTACATAAATTTTACGGTGAAAGTTACACTTAACACACTATAGCGTGCTGGAGTTGTTAATGCATTTTGTCGTAATAAATCAGAGTGTTTTCTCTACTATTGACGTTTTACCAGGAAATTACTTTTCTGAGATTACTTTTCACTCTCACACAAAATGACTACCAACTACCATTATGGTGGGGAAAAAACTCGACTCGATTTTTACTAATGATGATGCTACCATTGCACAAAATGTGACAAAAAATAGACTTTCACTCTTTCATAATCGAAACGAGTTGTATAATGAATCTATCTCCTGCCTTTGCTACAGAATTGCAATTAAAAACTCGGAGAATAAAATGACTACATAAGCTTTGAAATATGAATTTACGTAATCTTTCTTTTGCGCAACGATGTTCTAGCATCTGTGTATGTCAAGTCTACACACATTGTGTGACATCTTATTAAAATGGAGTTTTATTTTTTTTTTGCGATAATGATGTTCAACTCAGCGTGAGATTCGGTATGGCCGGAAAGGTAGTATCCATAATGATGTTTAAGTAAAATGTATTGATTAGCCTGACATCCTGAAATCCCTCGGGTAAAACCCTTTCAATTTCTTCTTGTGGCTCTTTTCAATTTCGCAACGTACCTACGTAAGCACACTGATTGGCTTTTCAGATAAAGTGGTTGGCTGTCGCGGGAAATATCTCTAGGTCTTAGTTTCCATCCATTTGTCTGCTTTTTTGTTAGGACTCTGTGAAGCCTAAGTAATCAGAAAATTCTACCTTTCTCGGTATGCAAATAGAAAATTCATGTTTTCGATTTGAACGCTGGCGTAGACAGGTAGGAGGAAGAGGAAACCACGGCTATATGGGAACTTTAATGGCAATTCATGAAAATAGACCGAACAAGCGGAAAGCAAACTTGAGGTTCCCGTACGGAAATGAGTTGAAATCATTTACCCATGTAGCTGCTCATGTCCGTCGAACTAATTACTTTTTACATGTTATTTGAATGCTTGACGTGGTAAACTCGCTTTCGTCGTCGTACCTTCATCCACCACAATATACAAAAGGAATAAATAATTGAGGGAGGTTTATATATATATATTTTTTGTACATGTTGTTAATAATTCACAAAATGACAAGGATTTCATTTTTATCACTTTGACTAATGAACCAACTAGTTAAAAAATAAGTACTTCCGTTGCCTTGTTCCATTCATGCATGACAAAAAGCTGAGAATGTTCTACGGCTCAGCTTTTCTAACGCACACATGTGAGCTTGAGCTTACCATCATCATGAATTTACTGCGCAACAAAAGGCAACCGAGGTTCATGTCTTGCATGTCCAACGTATAAACTTTTAGTTGGTAATAGTAATACGCCGTAGATCTACATATGATGCATACAAAGTGCTTTAAAATAGCCGTAAATATTCAAACTGCCGTCACCATGCATAGTTACTGCTGAGCTAGCATCATAATAAGGAGGTGCGAGAGTGAAAAATGTGTAGTGGGGTATTTGGAAGTGATAAAATAACTTTTTCCATTTTTCTTGAAAACATCTCTCCGAAAGTCTTCGCCCATTTTTCACAGGGTACGGTATACTGTGCGGAATATTGAACGCCTTCGTGAGAGATGTAAAAATATGATCGCTGACTACTGGAAACGATGAATGTGAAGCTTTATAAGCTTTAACTCAAAACATAATACGTCTTCGTTGAACGCATGTAAATGACATTTATCCCTTGAAGGGCATGCATGCACTCATGCATACAAACTTGTAAGTGTAATCACACACAACAAGAGCACAGCTAGGAAAATTTATCACGATGTATGATGATGACGATGGCAGGCAGCTCAGCACAAGAAAGTGGCGCAACTTTATTAAAGGTTAGATGTGAGTTGAAAGAAAATTGGTTCTTACACATTGTGCAGAGTTGAGTTAGGTGGAAAGGAGTGGTTGCCGAGAAATTCGATCCGATTCCGGCTGAGATCCAGTTCCCGAAGGGATTTGAAACGACTCAACTGGCTAGCCTCAACGGAGCTAATCATGTTTCGAGACCTGTACAAACACAAATAACAAGAAGCATAGGGACTTGAAAAATAACAGCAAAACCATATTTTCCTTTTGGGGATTGAGCGGTGGAGTGAGCAAATGATGTCTAGGCAGAGAACGGGGAAGAGGACGGAAGGGATGGTTAGTTAAACTGGATGATTACATTATTGGGGGTGATCATATGTATTCAAAATATGCACACACACAGAGTTATGTGTTGCTCATAAAAATGGAAGTGTAATAAAAGAAAAGTAATCTATTATTTTACTAGCGCAGTTTTTACGACGGGGCCTAAAATAATGACTACTTAAACAGCATCGTACAAACAACGTTACTATTTCTGTGAGAGACTGTGATCTATGGGCGTGTGCCTTTGAGTGTATGGACATAAAAAATTAAATACCTTAATGGCGGCACGGTCACGAAAATAAAATTTTCAGCACAGGGCATATTGGCAATAGGGCAAACGACGCTAATCTTTCGGGGCAAGGTGTTGAGCATGATATTATATATAAAGTTTTCATTAAGAGTTGCGACTTACAAGCTGAGATGAACGAGATCGTCCAGTCCATTTGTGGTTGGAATGCTGGTAAGGTTATTGGCATCCATTGTCCTGCAATACAAAAGACAGAAAATAAATTTTCCACTGATTAATTTTCTTCCTCCTTCCTCCGGATTTGTTATAGTAAGTGAAAAACTATGAAATTTTATTGTTGTGTAGTTGTGGGAAGGGAAGAATTTTCCATTTCCCTCCTTCCGTTCCCGGCTGTCATGTACATAAAAGCAAAAGCCATATATATTTTCGACGTCTCATAGAAAATGGAAGTTGGAGGAGTAAATGGCATTTTAGTTCAAGCTATTAGAGTTTTCAGTCATCATCGTCAGAATAGATGTATTGCTTTTGTAGAAGTAGACAAAAACAACTTTCGTGGTAGGAACAAATGACACAGTTGAAGTATTGGGAAAAGCATTTCATTCAGACATTCTCTTAATCAAAACGAAAAACATCTTTCTGTTCTTCGATGTACAGGCCAACGAGGAAGATAGTGATAGGAGGAACATTGTGTCGGGGGTTGCTGGAAGTAGTGCAACATCAGTAGAAAAGTGAAAAGACAAAAACCATCATTAAACTTGCTGACTGATCGATAAAGGCAATATAACTACTTCTCCTTCAACTACCCCCACCACGACCAGGGCTTCCCTTTCACTCATACGGATTTACACTTTCCCGCACACGATGTATGCTTGTCGCAGAGGTAGATGTTTCATAGTAAGTATTAATGCTACATGCATAAAAATATAAAATATACATTGTTGAATAAGAAAATAGCAGAAAGCACACGAAGAAAGAAGAGTAAACGGGTGGACGGACAAAGGAGGAAAAAGAAAGCAAATACTTAATTCAAATACACACAGCGTTTATGTATATAGCATCATCGGCATAAGAAGCAGTCTTAACGACTTTTCCTTTCTGTTGTTGTTGGTACGCTCCTTATTCCTTGCTGCTGCTGTTGTTCTAGTAAATCCCCTTTTGCCGTAGTTTTTTAAAATAGTAAGTGTATGGAATTCCGAGTGTTTTATATTACACACCAAGTCTTTTTTATACTGTAAGCAGTTTTTGCCCCTGCCGTTTCTCTGAAAGCTATTACTTTCCGGCCTGCCATGCGATGCTGCCAGTGTAAAATGCATACGTGTGTTGTGTGAGCTTTCTCTGCTGTAATGCTATTAACGACTCAAGGAAACATTTATCTACCTAATGGAATTTTGGTGGTGGTGGTGGTGGTGGTGTTTAGTTGGTGGAGTGGAGGAACGCCATAATTTACCTTTAATATGCATTTACTTTTCCGTAATGTAATGTACAACATAGGTATTTTGTGTACAGCGGTAGTGTGGGTGCGGTAGTACAGATGAACCAAGCACATAATTTTGTTGTCGATGCGAAACTATTCAACAAAGCTAATAAAACACTGGAAACTGGGATGATGTTGATCAGTAGGCACATAAAATACGAGCAATGCGACACCCTGTACCAGTAGCCATGATGATGATGGTGGTGGTGGTGGCGGTGGTAAGTAAAGTAGTCTAGTAGGTTCTCTCTCTCTCTCCTTTCTAAGGAGTTACCCAATATAAACGGTATCGTCACTATCACCGCACACCACACCACCATCCGGGTGAGCTTGTATTTTGTGTGACTTTTGTCCGATGCTGAAAACATTCGTAAGCTTACAAAGTACTACATTGAATTTGCACTGTTATGTTAGCACGCTATCAATGGTATCGGCAGTATATCAGTCGTATAACACAAAAGAAACATGTACATGTACATGTATTTAAGGGTAAAATGCTTCATTATCAAATAAAGTTTTTATTACGCCCACGATGATGTCAACGGTGTTTATTTAATGATGTCAATTTATTCAATGAGAAATAAAATGGGATACTTTTCCCATTAAATTTCCACTCAGCGTATAAAGCGCAACATGCAGGGTGCAGTGTATAGCTCTAATTCGATTAGAGTTGATTACACGCCAAACTGTTTCAGAATGTCAAGTTGGGCATTGCTGAGCTATTGGAAACAGTTCAACACGAACAAAATTGACTGGACAAGACTTTTATTTTAACTGGACCACCGTTTTTTTTGCGTGTTTGTCAAGAATTTTCTAATGGCTCACTGCGGTACAGCGTTTTCAGCATATTGCCCTACACTACAGACACTCGTATTCACCACGGACATCATCAAATCAACATCACATCGAGGAGAATATATCGCTTTTAAGTATTGCAGTACATTGCATGGGTAAATTGACGGTGTACCTAAATATGCAGTAGTTCTGTTCGATTCGGTTAGTTTTTTTTGCATTCTTTCTAGTTCCCATCAGTAAGTCTGGCACTGACAAAGACCTGTGATGTGATGCTTCTGGTTTTATTTCTGTTTTCGTTACGAGCCATGCATACATGCACAGTGCGCACCACCACCAGTATTTACTTTGAAGAACAGCTTATCCCACTACTCCATTTTTCCGTTCAGCCAACCGTATTACCACCACCATACATTTAGCCCATTGTACTTGTTAGTTTTCACAGTCTTCTGTAGCTGTTTTATAACTTGTTTCCCATTTAAACTCTTTCAATGAATTCCAATGTCCGTTGGCTTCATTTCATGAAGAGTACGAGCACACAAAGGGCTCACCATACCTACATTTCCATTCCGGAAAATTAAAAGAGTAGCAGGGAAAGAGCGTGAATACAAAGAGAAAGCAAACATTACACAAGTCTTTACTGTCTATCCTCTTGTTTATTGAAATTGGCATGAACCCTCCACAGTGCAATCGACCAAATCAAATTCACCTTCAATGACATGAAGATGTAAGCCAGTTTTGTATTGTAGCCAACCAGAGCAAGCAGAAGTTGTTACAACAATTAAGTATACGTCTACTGTATAACGAAGTATATACATTATGCATATAAACGTGTGTTATAATTGCACACACCAAAAACACAGCGGAAAATAAATGTCAAGCAAAAGACCCGACTTCGTAAGAGAGTTACATTATCCAGTAAAGAGGCCGAGGACAAACAAGAAGAAATTAATTTACTATTGTTTTAGAGCGTAGAAACAGAGTAATCTTGCTGAGCGAACTATTTGCAAGGACGCATCATGGAAAACGCTTAACAGAACACTATGGATCATCAAAAACACGCTTTTGATGTTTGATTTCGAAAACACGTCAGTTTGTAGTTAAATTAATAAAGTCACAGCTGCAACCCACAGACCCATTAATTGAGTCGATCAAAATTAAACTACAGTTCAAGTAGTTAAGTTGTAATCACTGGTGGCATTGGCGCATGTAGGCATGTTGACATTTGGTATCTTGCTGTTTTTGAAGCAAGAAATAAATAAACCGTTGCAAACGCCGTAGACAAGATACACTGTGGTGTATTACAACGTCAA
>JAHZNE010006455.1:0-10919 GCA_027744055.1 Callyntrura sp. NNG-2020
GCCTTTTTTCTCTTTCTTCTTTTCTAACTATTTCTTTGAAAGAAGGAGAATTCTCTCTTGTTCAAGAGACTCCTCATTTGCTGTTATGTACTTACAAGTATTGTCGTATGTGTGTATATGAGTATGAGTATGTGCTTAGCGAGAAAAAAGGAGCGTTTTGTTATTATAACAAGCAGACTGGCAAAATACTACTACAGTTTGGTAGTACCTCTGTCGAAGGTATTAGGTATTACCCTCATTGCATTGCGCAAAGATAGAAGAAACTATTATTCTACTTGCAATCCGACTTAACTCCACTCTTCTTCTTTATTTATCCACTCCAGCACGCCTTACGGTCTCATTCTCACATTTTCAAAGGAGCACTCCACTCTCGGTTTGATGGTTTTGTTCAAGGATGAAATCCAGCAAGAAAAAGAATAAAAGAAGAGAAGAAGACATGCAACAGCAACAAGGAAAGCTTGACGAAGCAAGTTTTTCTTCTTCGTCAAGTCTTTTTTTCCTTTGCGTTGGCAAGTTTGACTGACAGACAGAGAGAAGAGAGAGAGAGAGAAGAAAAATCCTTAGAAATATAATAATAATAAGGCATGAAATACCCAATGTACTTGTTGTTATAAGGAAGGACGAAGAAGGCGATGAGGAGGAGGAGGATGACGATCATGATAGAACAATGTATTTTTTACTACTCTAACCATCCTCATCATCATATTTTTGGGGGCTGTTGTTGTTACGGTGGTGGTGGTACATGGAGCAGCGTGATGCATGCAGCTGTTTTGAATTATATACACAAATCCAGTAAGAAAACTCGCTACCTTATAATTTTCCTTGGAGAAGGAGGAGGAGGACGACGAAAATGGCGATGATGAGGATGATAGCAAATATAATCAAATGGTTGCCCCTGTCATGCTTTTGACTAACTCTCTTATTTCTTATTCCATGCAATACCCTTCATCATCATCATCGTCGTCGTTGCTGTTCGTTTTCCAGATTAACTCCATTTACAGGAGAAACGTGCCTCGTTGCTGAAAAACTTACTTAAGTTAACAGCAGCAGTGTATATATTACGACATAAAAAGCAAAGCAGCAACTGTGGTGGTAAGTAACAAGGTAGTTGGGGTGTTTTGTGGCAGAAGGTAAAAAAATTGAGAGAGAGAGAGAGGAAATTTTTGGTAAGGTCGACTGCAGGTTTTTCACAGGTTTGCTTTTTTTCTTGACTGCTTACGCAACAAAAATTATTCTGTGAGCTTGTGTGTGTGAGATTTTGATTTGCTCGACAGAGCAGCAAAGAGTAAAAGAAATAGTAGAAAAAGCCGGTACACCATGGCAAGTGGGTTGTTTATGTCTGGGGGAAGAAACGGGGAGAGAAGATGCGACGACTATGGTGGTTTTTTCACTAATGAATTTTCCATCTTCTTGAAAAGATTGAAATAACAAAGAGATATGGAGGTGAGGGGTGTGAAAAAATGTGCTGGCGGAATCACACACATACACCACGGATATACAGACGCAGACATGAATCTTAATAAAAATCAGGGAGGTGGTTTGTTGAAAGTACCGTGTGGTGATGGTGGTGGTGGGGGAGGCTTAATAACAATAACAGGAAAAGCAATCACTGGAATTGAATAGCAAACACGAAGAGAAAAATGTAAAAATAAAGAAAATCCCATAAAAATGAGCTCTTTTTATAAAAGGAGGGAATAAAAGAAGAAGAATTTTTCAATTCATTTTTTGTTGCCTTGTATCGAATCGAGCACAAGGCGATGGAGACGACTTGGTACAGAGAAAATAGGATGCGCATTGTTGTTGTTGTTGCACAATCATTGTAACAAGCTGGAGAAAAGTGTTTGTAGCGCGATGTGTTCGTCAGTTTGTCTTCTCTTCCAGCTATTTACATGACCAAATCAGAAGATGAAGGAAGGAGGACGATGATGAAATGGAAATGATGGAAACTCTAAGGAAAGATGGAAAAGAAGTGGAGAGAATGAATAAAATAACAAGTCACTGCTTGACTGACTACTTTGTTGTTATTTTTATGCTCTTTTGCGCTCTCCTCGACCTTTTTCTCTTTTACGACCAGTAGCATCAGCACCAAGTATGGCTTTGTATTCGCACAAAACTCCTAACCAATATGTGTACTCGATGATACAAGACACGTCTTGGGAGGAGAGGGGGATACGGGGAAAAGAGTGAAAGAAAGAATAATAAAAGATGCTGTTATTTCTTGCAATTGCGCTAATACGACAGTATACATGCATGTATGTCTGTATGTCCATCAGAATAGATTAAAACGAAGCTTTTATTCCTTCCTTTGTCGTTTTCACTGTTCGTTGCAAAGAAGAAAAAAAGTTTTTTTTGGTTCTGCTGCTTTTGCTGTTCCTAACCAGCAGAAAATGAGAATGCGAAGACCTACTGTCTGATCGGGAAGAAATAAAAGAAGGAAGAGCGAGAGAGAGAGCGAGAGAGAGAGAGAGAGAACGGTTTTCTTTGAAAAAGAAAGAGCTGAAGGGAGTTAAGGGATGCGATGTTACGCGTTGTGTAGAACATGACCGCTTTTTGTTCTTGTGAGAGAGGGACCTTTGTATACGTGAGGTTTACAGGATAAAGGAAAGAGTAAAGATAGAACAACATTACAAGTTGCGTGATTAGTATAAACTTAGGATTTTACTTCAAATTTTTGTTTTATAAATTGTAATGCTAAAGGTTTTTAGCCTCGTATTATGAGTACTATTTATCCTTACTTGATTAAACTTCAACTATACCTGCATACTATAGTTAAAACTTTATCTGATGAAATGTTTTTATGTGGCGTTAAAATTAGTCATTTTAAAGTAGTAAACTGATTCACAATTTTGTTATTTTAAAAATTCATTTCTAACGATTTAAGCATTGCTAACTTCACTCTTTGAAATAGAAAAAGTACGCGGCATCGTGACATGCAACATAGTTTGAAGTATATATACCATCTTTGATGTAAGGAGAGTGTCTTACACGAAAACTCAGGTAGAAATTTTCTGAACACGAACTCCTCACTGTAATATTGACACTCGAAAGGCCTACTAGAACACAACCGAGAAGAATAGAACCAATAAGTGTTATTAATAGTACTGCTTGTTATTGTACGGTTCACTTTATATGCCGGAGAGAATTGATCCCTTGAGAGAAAAAAGCAGTTTCAAGAGAGAGGGGGAAGGGGAATGGGAAGAGAGGGAGAGTGTAGAAAAATTAAAAAAGAAGGAAAAAGGGATAAATGTGAAACGGCAGGGTACAAGATTTTAACACAGTCACAGAGATTTGGAAATGGATATGGGTATGGGTACATGCTGTGAGAGAGAGAGAGAGTAGTCCTTTATTCTCTTCATCTTTTTTCTTCATCATCTTCCATTTCATTTGGTAAACTCGTCGTTTTTTATTTTCTTTGGCTTCTTATTGCTATTGCTCAAGTGAAATGAGAGAATTATTACTGCTGCTCCCTAGAAGAAAGGACCGATGAGGAAAAAAGGAAGAGAGCAAGAAAAAAAAGAAAAATAAAACACGACTTTGCATCGTCTTTCTTGACAGATTTAGGAGATGATCAAGAAGACCCATAGACAGATGAAGTGAAGTAAAACAAGCGAGAGAGAAGGGATCGAATTATTTTGAGACGAGAAGATGAGAATCCAAATAGAAAAAGGAGGTAATAACCTTTGAAAGAAGAAAAAAAACATAAAAAAGGATCGTTTCTTCGTTAAAGGAAAAATGGTGATCAGAGAAAATGAAGAGTTCACGTAATATGTTTGGTGGTGTGATGTTCATGAAGTCTTATACGACTGCTTTTCCAATAAATTTTCTCAGGGGGCAAGAAGGATCGACGTGAATCAGGAAGAATAAAATAATGTTTGTTTTATTTGATATTTCTTTATTTTTTAATTATCTGCAGCATTACTTATTAGCATTGATGAAAACCCTTTATATCCAACGCGTATAAGAATGGTAGTACGAATTTTAAAAAATATACCGGCTTTGAAATTACAAAAAAATTCACTTTAAAATTCGAATTGTTTTTCGTGTCGTGATCTCCAGCTGAATTTTTAATGGGTTTTCATTAGCGCTAAACCTCATTGCTACACTCCCGTCGTTTCCTGGACTTGTACTCCTTTTTTGCCACGCCATCAAGGCTACCCTTTTAACGAAGTACTACCAAACCTACGTCCCTATGCATATTCCAGCGCGTCATGGCATGAGCAAGCAGCATGATTAAAAATTAAATTACATTCTCTCTAGCCAAATCCCCAATAATACTCTTGCACAATCCTTAACAGCATTGCCGTTAGAGTTTTTGCTTTTCCCCAGCTCTCGTACATTTTGCTACGTCGTCCTTTTCCAACTTTTTGTCCTTCAACTCTAATTTGTAAAAAATACGCATTATATATGCATGCATGGTAGCTCCTGAAATACACAGTACAACTCCTTGTAAACAGCTCCATCCTGAAAGAATGCTTCTCTCTCTCTCTCTCTTTCTCTCGTTATTCTTTCATTTTACAACTAAAAATGCAATAAGCCAGTCGCTTATTATTATGCAATCAAGAGAAATTAAAATTTTGTGGAGCTGCTCCAAACGTAACAACAGCAGCAGCTGAACAAAAGAACACTAGGAAAAAATTTAATAAGGCTGTTAGTTCACAGTTTAGACAAAGTAAACGCAGCACAGAAGGCAAAAAAATGAAAGAAAGAAAGAAGGAAAGAAAAAGGGTTACATACAGCTTACAAGAAAATTATACCAAATGAAATATATATCGGCATGGCATGGCTATTACAATAGATTGCTCTTATGCTCTTTTTCTCCATTATATCCACCACTTAACCTACCAATTTATAAGGTTAGCAAGAAGGAGGTTCTGTGTACATCCAGCAAAAAGCGTGTTTTTTCTTCTTCTTCTTAGCTTCTTTAATGTAATTTATAATTTTCCATGTTTAATAACAAAAGCCTGCCTTTCTATTACTCTTTTGACTCTCAACCCGAGCATTATTTTTTTTCTTTCCTTGTTTTAGTCGTCTTGTATAACTTGAACTGCTGTTGCTGTTAAGCAATTTAATGTAAAAAGACAATACACAACAACCAGCTTACCTTTTTCTGGACTTTTTTTTCTTTCCTACTTTTTGCCCTTGTGACGCTTTACTTCATAAAAACTCCCCTGACATGTTACAAGTAATACGCGGTAACGCCACTACTGCTGGTGCTGCTGGAGCGACACAAGAAACCAATACAACCAAAGTTGTTATTCCTCTCTCTCTACGTTTTTCATTTTCGTAACATGTTGCTACAAAATATCACCATCATGAAAGCTCGTTCTTTCTAGGAACACTTTTTAAACAACAGCAGCAAACACACCACTGAAGCAGTGCACCGGAGAAGAAAAAAGGAAACGTTTCTCTCTACTGCTGGATGGAAATCTGTTTTAACGCACAAATTACGGGGTATGCTGCTCCAGCTCCTGTCAAAATTTAAACCTAGAATAATAAAAGGGCATTGCTAGCATGTATTATGCATGGATATCGCTACAAGAGGGGAGGAGGAGGAGGCGTACGCTAATAACAATCTTACACAAGAAGAAACAGTAGATACGAGAAAATAAGTACAAAAACATAATTTATCATCATCGTCCAGCAGGTTACTTAGGTAACTTAATATCAGTTTTGCCTTTATGGATACCCACAGAACTACCAACTACACACCACACGATAAATTCGCTACAGTCATCTTCTCTCACGATACGATAGTAACTACTCAACCCTCAACTGAACAAAGCTACCTTTCCCCAATGCGGATTTCCAGAAAGGAAATTAAAATTTTCAAGTGGCGTTAATATCACACATATGTATATTGGATGGTGTACTGCATTGCCCATATATATATTTATCTGCATAATTTCCCGGTTTATCATTATTATCTTGTCAGTTAATCAGGTTACGTATCTTTGTGCATTTTTTATCTCCCACCGCTGGTGGTTGGAGCGGGGGATTACGCAACACTGACAGGGAAACCTGCTCTGGATTTTGTCCTGTCCTGTCGTCTAATTGCAGCGTTGGAAGGGAAGGGGAATTTTTTATTCCTAAATTATCGCTTGCTGCCACATGATTGTTTTAACATTTCTATCCTACTGCACATGAACGTCCCCACCAAATCTAATCAATTTGTAAATTTTTAAAATATCATAATTATTACGCAGCAGCTTAATGTAAACATACATGCTCAGCAATAACGATAATCGCCCAACCTTGAAGGGAAATAAAAAGGAAAAAATAAGCTTTTGCTGCCTCTCAGCTATGCTTCCATCAATATTCCGAAAAGGAAAATGCAGCTGATTACTGTTCGATTTCGTGGGACATACAGCCAGGCGAGAGGGGTGGGGAATTTTCTGCTATTTCTTAGTTGCCTCAAGTATTCATTAACGTTTTCTAATAATTATTCTTCGTCAACTTGCGGTAATATGCACGTATATCTTAAACATCATTAATGCCTGTGGCTAAAAATAGAATTGTACGTAGACACAAGACACAAACACGCATAAAACATTAATGATTCAACTTTGTGCTATAATTTCTACCTCCTGACTTTTCGTATCAACAACAGCAGCAATATTTCTGATCTGGCAGCTTCCTCTCTCTCTCTTTCTTAATTTCACGTTGCATGCGCTCCGGCACTCTGTGTTGTGCTCCTGCTTTGCATGTTAATAACATTTTAGTAAATGAAATAATATCGCTGCTTGCTGCTGGGTTGCCTTTTAATGAAGAAACTACTACTGCTGCTGCTGCTGCTGTGGCCGTGCCCGAGGGAAGAATAATAAGAAAGTAACCCGGAGGAATGAAACCTGAAGCTACAAAAGAAGCTGATAATGACTTTCAGTTTTGACTGATTTCGATGATGACGATGATGATCATGATTATTATTACAACGATGTAAATTGAGATTGCTTGATTTGATAGACAACTCTACTGCACACACACGAATCAAACAAGAAAAGTATGCAGAGGGAAAGAGCAGCAGTGTGAATGCATATTTCATGTTCACCCCTGCATATTTTAAAGATATTTTATGCATGCAAATGACTGGATTTTTTAATAATACCCCTTCGAATTCAACTTTTAATAGGTTCTGACCAATATAATAGGGGTTCAGCAGAAGAAAGGAGAGAACAATTAAGTTTTTTTGTTATAATAACCTGAACGTAATCATGATGATGATGACGATGATGCGTATAAATAATAATGAACGCTATTTTATTCCGGACAAATGCAGGTATTCGTAGTAAAATTTTGGAATGAAGCTCCTGGCTCACCATTAGACCAGAGGTAACAAGAAGAATGAGAAAAAACGATGATTAAAAATGCCAGTTTACTTGCGTTTTTTAAAATATGAGGATCCTGTGATACAGCTTTGGCCTGCTTCTTTCGTGGTTCTTGTCACGCCTGTTCCAGTTTCTCCAAAATCCAGTCCAGTGTGTAAATGATACCATGATGGAGGTATACACGAATCTTCATTACGTTTTGCGTAACATGTTTCTTATCTTATCGTGTGTGCCAGAGACATACCTACACATCACGAACCATTTAACTCATCAAAGTTACGGAGAGAGAGATGATGCAAAGACGAGAGAGAGAGAGAGAGAGAGGAACTGAAAAAAGGATATACAATGATTACCTCGTCGATGAGGATTTTGATAAGACCAAAAATGATGACAATCTTTTTTACATACCTGATCGGACGTCCAGATAGTTTTATCCCCGCTGCACCATGCACCAGCAGAGAAGGTAACAATTCCTGTGAACAAAAGGATGACTTCCCCGTATCTCCAGCATACCATTTTGTCATAAAATGACGTACAAAAATATATAAAAACTGACATACATTGTATATATACAGCCGACGCTGGAAATAAATTCTGAAGAAAAGTTATCTCATTGTCATCATCATCAGGTACGCATACGCATCCGCTTTTCTGGATAAGTTGCCAGATAGACATTTGAGACGTGTGAGTATAGGTATAGGTAAAGAGAGATAACCTGCCTACCCAATCCATTTCGGTCTATTGTTGCTGCTGATGTTGAACTCTAAAAAAGAGTAATTGTTATTGGGATTGGTTGTGATTACAATAATATTCATAATTCCTAACAGGTGGTGGTGGTGGAAGGGAGGATTGGTGAGCTTTTTAGTGAGAGAATATTACGAACCCTTTTAAAATATTCAGTGAGAGAGAGAGAGAAAGAGAGAGAGAGAGAGAGAGAGAGAAAAGCATGCATAAGCACAAATTCATTTCATTAAAAATACTTGAAATGAACCCAGCAACAGCCATAAACTGTGGTGGAAAGATAGGCATGTAGGCTTGTTTATTGCGGTTATCCGCCATAAAAAAATAACCACGCTGTCAGTTACAATAAATAATATTTTTTGAAGAGGTGAGATAGTGATAGTAATACCCTTGCTGGTGTTACAAAATATTTTTCGATTTTATAACTGTGAGGATTTTCAGGGGGAAGGGGTGCGTAAAAAGGAAGTGGCTAATAAAAAAATATGGGAGAATACGTTTCACAAAGAAAAATATGAATAACAAATGGTTGGTTTATATGTGAGGAAAACGTGTATAAGTTTTTTTTTGTTTGGAGCAGGCATATTTACTACATATTATTCATATATCATTTTTTCATTTTTATTATTCATGGACCATGTCCATGTGCACGTACACACACGCGGAGGACGAAGCAAAGAGCACATAGGTATTTATGATTACATTTTGGATTGTAAGAGGGAATGAAATAAGGAGAGAGAGAGAGAGAGAGAGAGAGGAAAGAGCAATTTGTTGTACAACTGACCTGTGAATGCGTATAGATACGCTCAGAGAGAACCCAAGTAGGCATGTCTGCCTCTGAACATAATGTTGCGTAGTAAAATACGCGTACCTACATAAACAAAAACGCACTTTCTGTATCCATCTGTCCACCTTGTCAAGAGAGAGAGAGAGGAAGAAAAGGTGAAGTTAATAATAACTTGGAAAGTAAAAAAATGCTCGTATTTTTTCTCCTTATGCAGAAGAGTAGAACACAGTAATAACAGCATGCTATATATACGCCTTTCAAGATTGGTTATGATCATGTGCACTCTTTAAAATATATTGTTGTGGTGCAACTCCTGCTTACCTTAGGTCTTTAAACATGTATATATGCCCCAGCGCGGACTCCAGCAGAGAAGAATAACACGTCTGGAAAACTAATTTTTTATTAAATGATTTATATTCATGATGGTGGAAAAGAGAAAAATTCTCTCCCTCTCTCTTCTCCAAAGATCAGCAGGAGGAAGACAATGAAAATGCCGTAAAGTCTTAAGGAAGAGGCAGAACTTTAATGGCATGCAGGATTACATGTGTTTGTCTACCGGTTGATTGTATTTGCCTTGGGAGGAATCCTCAACAGAGAATTTACGGCTGAAAAAATGTCTAGAGTCGGAGTAACAAGAAAAAATGAGAAAGAGGGAGAGAGAGAAGTCAAAGGAGGAAATAAATGGGATATTACATTTTTTTGTATAAATGCTCCTACTCCCTCTCTCCCCGTTGTTGTGTGCAAGCAGCAACATAATCATCATCATCATCATCGGCATAATAGGTATTATTGTTATTATCACGTCGCGCACACACATTGCATAAAAATGATAATATGATAAACACTGGCTGGCGGAATGTATGACTGACTAGCAAACAACGGACGACAAAGAGCTGTCCTGCAGCAAAAAAGCTATAGAACCGGCACGTATTACTGGTGTACGTGTAATAATCCATGTAGAGATATATAACCACTAATAAATTGCTTGTTATGATTACGATAAAAAAGAAAGAAGAAGAAAAAAGTAGAAACCTCTTGGGAAAATATGTATGTCAGACAAAATGTCTTGAGTGGTGCCGGAGTGACCGGTGGGGCATCATGGCAGGGAGCAAGACGAAAAGGTATGCGTATATTTTGAGAGGAGGAAAAGAGAATGAGAAACGCCAACAGAGGCAGAGAGAGAGAGGGAGACAAAAGAAAGAAATGATGAGAATTTTTAACAATTTTTTGGGAAGGAACGAGAAGGAATGCACAAGATTTTGTATGCGAGGGAGAAGGTCGCGATATTTCTTGAATGTTAATGAAATTTTTAAAAACAATTTATTTGAAGATGTATATAAAAAGTAAAAAGAAAACATATTTTGGCGCCTCTTTAATATCTGGGTAAGTCAACACTCAAATCTGCAATGACGAAAGACGCCGCCGCCCACACGGCCGTGCAAAGGTCAAGTTCTTCGGGATTTTCGACGGTCATTGTGTCAGCCTGAGTGTGATGAAACCAGAAGTAGCGGTCATTTTGGTTGTTGAGGCTGAAACCGGGGACGCTCTTTTGAAGAAAATAGTAAATGTCGGAGCCCACGTCAGATTGCTCCCGGAGGAGAGTAGCATTTATCGAAGCAAAAAGCTGGAGTACTTCCCGGACAATGCAGCCAGCGGCAGGTGTACCGGCAAAGTCCAACCCAAGGGGTTTGAACGTACCAATGTCGGATTCAAAGACGGCTTGAAAATTGTCTAGTTCAGCCTCGTGTTGCTGAAGATATTGTTGGGCGCCAATGAGTCCGAATTCTTCACTGGTCCACAAGATGGTACGAAGGGTACGACGTGGTTGCAGTTTTAGAAAGCGTAGGAGAGCTAGCGCTTCCGCAGAGATGAATGCACCGCCCCCATCATCCATCGCTCCCTGACCCACATCCCACGAATCCAGGTGGCCGGAAATGACGACAACGTGATCAGGACGTTCTTTGCCTTTGATTTCAGCAATGGTGTTTCTCGAGATTTTGTCAGGTAGTTGAGTGTCATTTAAGAGAAGGCGAAGAGTAAGATTCGCTCCTTGGTTTTGGAGGCGCTCAAGT